>RXID01019202.1:0-36702 GCA_005019695.1 Trichopus zeylanicus subsp. travancoricus
TTCCTTACCACCAAAAGGCTTATTAGTACACTTAAAAGATAACCCAAAAAATAGAAAGAATAATTTAGTAATTGGTTTATATGAATCCTATGCGGTTGAGACCAAAATGGAAAATAATATTGCCCAAAATTGACAAAGTAAGATCTCCATTTCTTCGTCATAAGACGAGTTCCGTATGCAATTGAAAATACCAAATCTGTCTTGTATGTAATTGAAAAGGGGGTTTTGGTAAGATTAAAGAAATAATTTGTTCCTCTTTTGTCAAGAATTCTTCTGATAATCTCGAACCTAATATTTGCACAAAAGCACGTGCTGTACTTTTATGTTAACGAGCCAAAGTTCTAGCACAGAAAAGTCGAAGTGCATACGTTATTCGATAGAAATTCTGCTTTTTTGAGGATCCACTATGGTAACGAGAAATATTTCTACATATCTGACTAAATCGATGAATAATATCCAAATATGATAAATCGGACCAGATTGGCTTACTAATAGGATGGCCAGATACTGTACAAAATTTCGCTTGGACAATGATCGAATAAGAGGAAGAACTGAGATCATAGTATCGAGTTTCTTAGAAAGAGTATCTACTAAAAATGTATTTTCCAGAATTTAATTCATTACCTCCAAAAGACTTATTAGCACACTTAAAAGATAATCCAGAAAATAGAAAGAATAAGTTAATAATTGGTTTGTATGAATCCTATGCGGTTGAGAGCAAAATTGAAAATAATATTGCCAAAAATTGACAAAGTAAGATCTCCATTTCTTCATCATAAGATGAGTTCCGTATGCAATTGAAAATACCAAATCCGTCTTGTATGTAACTGAAAAGGGGGTTTTGGTACGATTAAAGAAAGAATTTTTTCTTCTTTTGTCAAGAATTCTTCCGATAATCTCGAACCCAATCTTTACAAAAAAGCACGTGCTGTACTTTTATGTTTACGAGGCAAAGTTCTAGCACACAAAAGTCGAAGTATATACGTTATTCGATACAAATTCTGCTTTTTTGAGGATCCACTATGGTAATGAGAAATATTTCTACATATCTGACTAAATCGATGAATAATATCCAAATATGATAAATCGGACCAGATTGGCTTACTAATAGGATGGCCAGATACTGTACAAAATTTAACTTGGACAATGATCGAATAAGAGGAATAATTGAGATCATAGTATCGAGTTTCTTAGAAAGAGTATCTACTAAAAATGTATTTTTGAGAATTTAATTCCTTACCTCCAAAAGACTTATTAGCACACTTAAAAGATAACCCAGAAAGTAGAAAGAATAATTTAATAATTGGTTTATATGAATCCTATGCGGTTGAAAGCAAAATCGAAAATAATATTTCCAAAAATTGACAAAGTAAGATCTCCATTTTTTCATCATAAGATGAGTTCCGTATACAATTGAAAATACCAAATCCGTCCTTTATGTAATTGAAAAGGGGGTTTTGGTCAGATTAAAGAAAGAATTTGTTCTTCTTTTATCAAGAATTCTTCCAATAATCTCAAACCTAATCTTCGCAAAAAAGCACGTGCTGTACTTTTAGGTTTACGAGCCAAGGTTCTAGCACACAAAAGTCGAAGTGTATACCTAATTCGATAGAAACTCTGCTTTTTTGAGGATCCACTATGGTAATGAGAAATATTTCTACATATCTGACTAAATCGTTGAATAATATCCAAATATGATAAATTGGACCAGATTGGCTTACTAATAGTATTCCCAGATACAATACAAAATTTCACTTGGACAATGATCGAATAAGACGAATAACTGAGATCATAGTATCGAGTTTCTTAGTAAGAGTATCTACTAAAAATGCATTTTCTAGCATTTAATTCCTTACCACCAAAAGACTTATTAGAACAATAAAAGATAACCCACAAAATAGAAAGAATAATTTAATAATTGGTTTATATGAATCCTATGCGGTTGAGAGTAAAATTGAAAATAATAGTGCCAAAAATTGGCAAAGTAAGATCTCCATTTCTTCATCATAAGATGAGTTCTGTATGCAATTGAAAATACCAAATCCGTCCTGTATGTAATTGAAAAGGGGGTTTTGGTAAGATTAAAGAAAGAATTTGTTCTTCTTTTGTCAAGAATTCTTCCGATAATCTCCAACCTAATCTTCGCAAAAAAGCACGTGCTGTACTTTTAGGTTTACGAGCCAAGGTTCTAGCACACAAAAGTAGAAGTGTATACCTAATTCGATAGAAACTCTGCTTTTTTGAGGATCCACTATGGTAATGAGAAATATTTCGACATATCTGACTAAATCGATGAATAATATCCAAATATGATAAATCGGACCGGATTGGCTTACTAATAGCATGGCCAGATACTGTACAAAATTTCACTTGCACAATGATCGAATAAGAGGAAGAACTGAGATCATAGTAACGAGTTTCTTAGAAAGAGTATCTACTAAAAATGTATTTTCTAGAATTTAATTCCTTACCTCCAAATGACTTATTAGCACACTTAGAAGATAACCCAGAAAATAGAAAGAATAATTTAATAATTGGTTTATATGAATCCTATGCGGCTGAGAGAAAAATTGAAAATAATATTGCCAAAAATTGACAAAGTAAGATCTCCATTTCTTCATCATAAGATGAGTTCCGTATACAATTGAAAATACCAAATCCGTCCTGTATGTAATTGAAAATGGTGTTTTGGTAAGATAAAAGAAAGAATTTGTTCTTCTTTTCTAAAGATTCCTCCAATAATCTCGAGCCTAATCTTTGTAGAAAAGCACGTGCTGTACTTTTATGTTTACGAGCCAAAGTTCTAGCACACAAAAGTCGAAGTGTAAACTTTATTCGATACAAACTCTGCTTTTTTGAGGATCCACTATGGTAATGAGAAATATTTCTACATATTTGACTAAATCGATGAATAATATCCAAATACGATAAATCGGACCAGATTGGATTACTAATAGGATTCCCAGATACAATACAAAATTTCACTTGGAAATGATCGAATAAGAGGAATAATTGAGATCATAGTATCGAGTTTCTTAGTAAGAGTATCTATTAAAAATGCATTTTCTAGCATTTAATTCCTTACCACCAAAAGACTTATTAGGACACTTAAAAGATAACCCAGAAAATAGAAAGAATAATTTAATAATTGGTTTATATGAATCCTATGCGGTTGAGAGCAAAATTGAAAATAATATTGCCAAAAATTGGCAAAGTAAGATCTCCATTTCTTCATCATAAGATGAGTTCCGTATGAAATTGAAGATACCAAATTTGTCCTGTATGTAACTGAAAAGGGGGTTTTGGTAAGATTAAAGGAAGAATTTGTTCTTCTTTTGTCAAGAATTATTCCGATAATCTTGAACCCAATCTTTACAAAAAAGCACGTGCTGTACTTTTATGTTTACGAGCCAAAGTTCTAGCACGCAAAAGTCGAAGTGTATACTTTATTCGATACAAACACTTCTTTTTTGAGGATCCACTATGGTAATGGGAAATATTTCTACATATCTGACTAAATCGATGAATAATATTCAAATATGATAAATCCGACCAGATTGGCTCACTAATAGGATTCCTAGATACTGTACAAAATTTAACTTGGACAATGATCGAATAAGAGGAATAACTGAGATCATAGTTTCGAATTTCTTAGTAAGAGTATCTATTAAAAATGCATTTTCTAGTATTTAATTCCTTACCATCAAAAGACTTATTAGTACACTTAAAAGATAACCCAGAAAATAGAAAGAATAATTTAATAATTGGTTTATATGAATCCTATGCGGTTGAGAGCAAAATTGAAAATAATATTGCCAAAAATTGACAAAGTAAGCTCTCCATTTCTTCCTCATAAGGTGAGTTCCGTACGCAATTGAAAATACCAAATCCGTCCTGTATGTAACTGAAAAGGGGGTTTTGGTAAGATTAAAGAAAGAATTTGTTCCTCTTTTGTCAAGAATTCTTCCGATAATATCGAACCCAATCTTTGCAAAAAAGGACGTGTTGTACTTTTATGTTTACGAGCCAAAGTTCTAGCACGCAAAAGTCAAAGTGTATACGTTATTCGAGACAAATTCTACTTTTTTGAGGATCCACTATGGTAATGAGAAATATTTCCACATATCTGACTAAATCGATGAATAATATCCAAATATGATAAATCGGACCAGATTGGCTTACTAATAGGATGGCCAGGTACTGTACAAAATTTCACTTGGACAATGATCGAATAAGAGGAATAACTGAGATCATAGTATCGAGTTTCTTAGAAAGGGTATCTACTAAAAATGTATTTTCTAGAATTTAATTCCTTACCACCAAAAGACTTAGTAGCACGCTTAAAAGATAACCCAGAAAATAGAAAGAATAATTTAATAATTGGTTTATATGAATCCTATGCAGTTGAGACCAAAATTGAAAATAATATTGCCAAAAATTGACAAAGTAAGATCTCCATTTCTTCATCATAAGATGAGTTCCGTATGCAATTGAAAATACCAAATCCATCCTGTTTGTAATTGAAAAGGTGGTTTTGGTAAGATTAAAGAAAGAATTTGTTCTTCTTTTGTAAAGAATTCTTCCAATAATCTCGAACCTAATCTTTGCAGATAAGCACGTGCTATACTTTTATGTTTATGAGCCAAATTTCTAGCACACAAAAGTCGAAGTGTAAACTTTATTCGATACAAACTCTGCTATTTTGAGGATCCATTATTGTAATGAGAAATATTTCTACATATTTGACGAAATCGATGAATAATATCCAAATAAGATAAATCAGACTAGATTGGCTTACTAATAGGATTCCCAGATGTAATACAAAATTTCACTTGCACAATGATTGAATAAGAGGAATAACTGAGATCATAGTATCGAGTTTCTTAGTAAGAATATCTACTAAAAATGCATTTTCTGGCATTTAATTCCTTACCACCAAAAGACTTATTAGTACACTTAAAAGATAACCCAAAAAATAGAAAGAATAATTTAATAATTGGTTTATATGAATCCTATGCGGTTCAGAGCAAAATTGAAAATAATATTGCGAATAATTGGCAAAGTAAGATCTCCATTTCTTCATCATAAGATGAGTTTCGTATGCAATTGAAAATACCAAATCCGTCCTGTATGTAATTGAAAAGGGGGTTTTGGTAAGATTAAAGAAAGAATTTGTTCTTTTTTTGTGAAGAATTCTTCCGATTATCTCGAACCTAATCTTTGCAAAAAAGCAAGTGTTGTACTTTTAAGTTTACGAGCCAAAGTTCTAGCACACAAAAGTCGAAGTGTATACCTTATTCGATAGAAACTCTGCTTTTTTGAGGATCCACTATGGTAATGAGAAATATTTCTACATATCTGACTAAATCGATGAATAATAACCAAATATGATAAATCGGACCAGATTGGCACACTAATTGGATGGCCAGATACAGTACAAAATGTCACTTGGACAATGATTGAATAAGAGGAATAACTGAGATCATAGTATCGAGTTTCTTAGTAAGAATATCTACTAAAAATGCATTTTCTGGCATTTAATTGCTTACCACCAGAAGACATATTAGTACACTTAAAAGATAACCCAGAAAGTAGAAAGAATAATTTAATAATTGGTTTATATGAATCCTATGCCGTTAAGAGCAAAATTGAAAATAATATTGCCAAAAATTGACAAAGTAAGATCTCCATTTCTTCATCATAAAATGAGTTCCGTATTTAATTGAAAATACCAAATCCGTCCTGTATGTAATTGAAAGGTGGTTTTGGTAAGATTAAAGAAAGGCTTTGTTCTTGATTTCTAAAGCATTCTTCCAATAATCTCGAACCAAATCTTGGCAAAAAAGCACGTGCTGTACTTTTATGTTTACGACCCAATGTTCTAGCACACAAAAGTCGAAGTGTATACTTTATTCGATACAAACTCTGCTTTGTTGAGGATCCACTATGGTAATGAGAAATATTTCTGCATATCTGATTAAATCGATGAATAATATCCAAATATGATAAATCGGACCAGATTGGCTCACTAATAGGATTCCTAGATACAGTACAAAATTTCACTTGGACAATGATCGAATAAGAGGAATAACTGAGATCATAGTATCGAATTTCTTAGTAAGGGTATCTAATAAAAATGCATTTTCTAGCATTTAATTCCTTACCACAAAAAGACTTTTTATTACACTTAAAAGATAACCCAGAAAATAGAAAGAATAATTTAATAATTGGTTTATATGAATCCTATGCGGTTGAGAGCAAAATTGAAAATAATATTGCCAAAAATTGGCAAAGTAAGATCTCCATTTCTTCATCATAAGATGAGTTCCGTATGAAATTGAAAATACCAAATCCGTCCTGTATGTAATTGAAAAGGGGATTTTGGTAAGATTAAAGAAAGAATTTGTTCTTTTTTTGTGAAGAATTCTTCTGATTATCTCGAACCTAATCTTTGCAAAAAAGCAAGTGCTGTACTTTTAAGTTTACGAGCCAAAGTTCTAGCTCACAAAAGTCGAAGTGTATACCTTATTCGATACAAACTCTGCATTTTTGTGGATCCACTATGGTAATGAGAAATATTTCTACATATCTGACTAAATCGAAGAATAATATCCAAATATGATAAATCGAACCAGATTGGCTGACTAATAGGATGGCTAGATACAGTACAAAATTTCACTTGGACAATGATCGAATAAGAGGAATAACTGAGATCATAGTATCGAGTTTCTTAGTAAGAGTAGCTACTAAAAATCAATTTTCTAGAATTTAATTCCTTACCACCAAAAGACTTATTAGCACACTTAAAAGATAACCCCGAAAATAGAATGAATAATTTAATAATTGGTTTATATTAATCCTATGCGGTTGAGAGCAAAATTGACATAGAAAGATCTCCATTTCTTCATCATAAGATGAGTTCCGTATGCAATTGAAAATACCAAATCCGTCCTGTATGTAATTGAAAAGGGGGATCTGGTAAGATTAAAGAAAGAATTTGTTCTTCTTTTGTAAAGAATTCTTCCAATAATCTCGAAGGTAATATTTGCAAAAAAGCACGTCCTGTACTTTTATGTTTACGAGCCAAAGTTCTAGCCCACAAAAGTCGAAGTGTATACTTTATTCGATACAAACTCTGCTTTTTTGAGGATCCACTATGGTAATGAGAAATATTTCTACATATCTGACTAAATCGATGAATAATATCCAAATATGTTCAATCGGACCAGATTGGCATACTAATAGGATTCCCAGATACAATACAAAATTTTGCTTGGACAATGATCAAGTAAGAGGAATAGCTGAGATCATAGTATCGAGTTTCTTAGTAAGAGTATCTACTAAAAATGCATTTTCTGGCATTTAATTCCTTAGCACCAAAAGACTTATTAGCACACTAAAAAGATAACCCAAAAAATAGAAAGAATAATTTAATAATTGGTTTATATGAATCCTAGGCGGTTGAGAGCAAAATTGAAAATAATATTGCCAAAAATTGACAAAGTAAGATCTCCATTTCTTAATCAGAAGATGAGTTCCGTATGCAATTGAAAATACCAAATCCGTCCTATATGTAATTGAAAAGGGGGTTTTGGTAAGATTACAGAAAGAATTTGTTCTTCTTTTGTAATGAATTCTTCCAATAATCTCAAACCAAATCTTCGCAAAAAAGCGAGTGCTATACTTTTATCTTTACGAGCCAAAGTTCTAGCACACAAAAGTCGAAGTGTATACCTTATTCGATACAAACTCTGCTTTTTTGAGGATCCACTACGGTAATGAGAAATATTTCTATATATCTTACTAAATCGATAAATAATATCCACATATGATAAATCGGACCAGATTGGCTTACTAATAGGATTCCCAGATACAACACAAAATTTTACTTGGACAATGATCGAATAAGTGGAATTACTCAGATCATAGTATCGAGTTTCTTAGTAAGAGTATCTACTAAAAATGCATTTTCTGAAATTAAATTCGATACCACCAAAAGACTTATTAGCACACTTAAAAGATAACCCCGAAAATAGAAAGAATAATCTAATAATTGGTTTATATGAATCCTATGCGGTTGAGAGCAAAATTGAAAATAATATTGCCAAAAATTGACAAAGTAAGATCTCCATTTATTCATCATAAGATGAGTTCCGTATGCAATTGGAAATACCAAGTCCGTCGTGTATGCAATTGAAAAGGGGGTTTTGGTAAAAGTAAAGAAAGAATTTGTTCTTCTTTTGTGAAGAATTCGTCTGATAAGCTCGAACCTAATCATTGCAAAAAAAGCACGTGCTGTATTTTTATGTTTACGAGCCAAAGTTCTAGCACACAAAAGTCGAAGTGTATACCTTATTCGATACAAACTCTGCTTTTTTGAGGATCCACTATGTTAATGAGAAATATTTCTACATATCTGACTAAATCGATGAATAATATCCAAATATGATAAATCGAACCAGATTGGCTTACTAATAGGATGGCCAGATACAGTACAAAATCTCACTTGGACAATGATCGAATAAGAGGAATAACTGAGATCATAGTATCGAGTTTCTTAGTAAGAGTATCTACTAAGAATTTAATTCCTTACCACCAAAAGACTTATTAGCACACTTAAAAGATAACCCAGAAAATAGAAAGAATAATTTAATAATTGGTTTATATGAATCCTATGCGGTTGAGAGAAAAATTGAAAATAATATTGCCAAAAATTGAAAAGGTAAGATCTCCATTTCTTCATAATAAGATGAGTTCCATATGCAATTGAAAATACCAAATCCCTCCTGTATGTAATTGAAAAGAGGGTTTTGGTAAGATTAAAGAAAGGATTTGTTCGTCTTTTGTAAAGAATTCTTCCAATAATCTCGAACCAAATCTTCGCAAAAATGCAAGTGCTGTACTTTTATGTTTACGAGCCAAAATTCTGCCACACAAAAGTCGAAGTGTATAACTTATTCGATACAAACTCTGCTTTTTTGAGGATCCACTATGGTAATGAGAAATATTTCTACATATCGGACTAAATCGATGAATAATCTCCACATATGATAAATCGGACCAGATTGGCTTACTAATAGGATGGCCAGATACAACACAAAATTTCACCTCGACAATGATCGAATAAGAGGAATAACTGAGATCATAGTATCGAGTTTCTTAGTAAGAGTATCTACTAAGAATTTAATTCCTTACCACCAAAAGACTTATTAGCCCACTTAAAAGTAACCCAGAAAATAGAAAGAATAATTTAATAATTGGTTTATATGAATCCTATGCGGTTGAGAGCAAAATTGAAAATAATATTGCCAAAAATTGACAAAGTAAGATCTCCATTTCTTCATCATCAGATGAGTTCCGTATGCAATTGAAAATGCCAAATCCATCCTGTATGTAATTGAAAAGGGGGTTTTGGTAAGAATAAAGAAAGGATTTGTTCTTCTTTTGTAAAGAATTCTTCCAATAATCTTGAACCTAATCTTTGCAAAATAGCACGTGCTTTACTTTTATGTTTACGAGCCAAAGTTCTAGAACACAAAAGTCGAAGTGTATACCTTATTCGATACAAACTCTGCTTTTTTGAGCATCCACTATGGTAATGAGAAATATTTCTACATATCTGACTAAATCGATGAATAATATCCAACTATGATAAATCGGACCAGATTGGCTTACTAATAGGATGGCCAGCTACAGTACAAAATTTCACTTGGACAATGATCGAATAAGAGGAATAACTGAGATCATAGTATCCAGTTTCTTAGTAAGAGTTTCTACTAAGAATTTAATTCCTTACCACCAAAAGACTTATTAGCACACATAAAAGATAACCCAGAAAATAGAAAGAATAATTTAATAATTGGTTTATATGAATCCTATGCGGTTGAGAGAAAAATTGAAAATAATATTGCCAAAAATTGACAAGGTAAGATCTCCATTTCTTCATAATAAGATGAGTTCCGTATGCAATTGAAAATACCAAATCCGTCCTGTATGTAATTGAAAAGGGGGGTTTGGTAAGATTAAAGAAAGGATTTGTTCGCCTTTTGTAAATAATTCTTCCAATAATCTCGAACCTATTTTCATAAAAATGCAAGTGCGGTACTTTTATGTTTACGAGCCAAAATTCTAGCACACAAAAGTCGAAGTGTATACCTTATTCGATACAAACTCTGCTTTTTTGAGGATCCACTATGGTAATGAGAAATATTTCTGCATATCTGACTAATTCGATGAATAATATCCAAATATGATAAATCGGACCAGATTGGCTTACTAATAGGATGGCCAGATACAGTACAAAATTTCACTTGGACAATGATCGAATAAGATGAATAACTGAGATCATAATATCGAGTTTCTTAATAAGAGTATCTACTAAGAATTTAATTCCTTACCACCAAAAGACTTATTAGCACACTTAAAAGATAACCCAGAAAATAGAAAGAATAATTTAATAATTGGTTTATATGAATCCTATGCGGTTGAGAGAAAAATTGAAAATAATATTGCCAAAAATTGACAAAGTAAGATCTCAATTTCTTCATCATCAGACGAGTTCCGTATGCAATTGAAAATGCCAAATCCATCCTCTATGTAATTGAAAAGGGGGTTTTGGTAAGAATAAAGAAAGGATTTGTTCTTCTTTTGTAAAGAATTCTTCCAATAATCTCGAACCTAATCTTTGCAAAATAGCACATGCTTTACTTTTATGTTTACGAGCCAAAGTTCTAGCACACAAAAGTCGAAGTGTATACCTTATTCGATACAAACTCTACTTTTTTGAGCATCCACTATGGTAATGAGAAATATTTCTACATATCTGACTAAATCGATGAATAATATCCAAATATGATAAATCGAACCAGATTGGCTTACTAATAGGATGGCCAGCTACAGTAGAAAATTTCACTTGGACAATGATCGAATAAGAGGAATAACTGAGATCATAGTATCGAGTTTAATAGTAAGAGTATCTACTAAGAATTTAATTCCTTACCACCAAAAGACTTATTAGCACACTTAAAAGATAACCCAGAAAATAGAAAGAATAATTTAATAATTAGTTTATATGAATCCTATGCGGTTGAGAGCAAAATTGAAAATAATATTGCCAAAAATTGACAAAGTAAGATCTCCATTTCTTCATCATAAGATGAGTTCTGTATGCAATTGAAAATGCCAAATCCATCCTGTATGTAATTGAAAAGGGGGTTTTGGTAAGATTAAAGAAAGGATTTGTTCTTCTTTTGTAAAGAATTCTTCCAGTAATCTCGAACCTAATCTTTGCAAAAAAGCACGTGCTGTGCTTTTATGTTTACGAGCCAAAGTTCTAGCACACAAAAGTCGAAGTATATAGCTTATTCGATACAAACTCTGCTTTTTTGAGGATCCAATATGGTAATGAGAAATATTTCTACATATCTGACTAAATCGATGAATAATATCCAAATATGATAAATCAAACCAGATTGGCTTACCAATAGGATGGCCAGATACAGTACAAAATTTCACTTGGACAATGATCGAATAAGAGGAATAACTGAGATCATAGTATCGAGTTTCTTAGTAAGAGTAGCTACTAAAAATCTATTTTCTAGAATTTAATTCCTTACCACCAAAAGACTTATTAGCACACTTAAAAGATAACCCTGAAAATAGAAAGAATAATTTAATAATTGGTTTATATTAACCCTAAGCGGTTGAGAGCAAAATTGAAAATAATTTTGCCAAAAATTGACAAAGAAAGATCTCGATTTCTTCATCATAAGATGAGTTCCGTATGCAATTGAAAATAGCAAATCCATCCTGTATGTAATTGAAAAGGGGGTTCTGGTAAGATTAAAGAAAGAATTTGTTCTTCTTTTGTAAAGAATTCTTCCAATAATCTCGAAGGTAATCTTTGCAGAGAACGTGCTGTACTTTTATGTTTACGAGCCAAAGTTCTCGCCCAGAAAAGTCGAAGTGTATACTTTATTCGATACAAACTCTGCTTTTTTGAGGATCCACTATGGTAATGAGAAATATTTCTACATATTTGACTAAATCGATGAATAATATCCAAATATGTTAAATCGGACCAGTTTGGCATACTAATAGGATTCCCAGATACAATACAAAATTTCACTTGGACAATGATCAAATAAGAGGAATAACTGAGATCATAGTATCGAGTTTCTTAGTAAGAGTATCTACCAAAAAAGCATTTCCTGGCATTTAATTCCTTACCACCAAAAGACTTATTAGCACACTTAAAAGATAACACAAAAAATAGAAGGAATAATTTAATAATTGGTTTATATGAATCCTATGCGGTTGAGAGCAAAATTCAAAATAATATTGCCAAAAATTGACAAAGTAAGATCTCCATTCCTTCATCATAAGATGAGTTCCGTATGCAACTGAAAATACCAAATCCGTCCTCTATGTAATTGAAAAGGGGGTTTTGGTAAGATTAAAGAAAGAATTTGTTCTTCTTTTGTAATGAATTCTTCCAATAATCTCGAACCAAATCTTCGCAAGAAAGCGAGTGCTGTACTTTTATGTTTGCGAGCCAAAGTTCTAGCACACAAAAGTCGAAGTGTATACCTTATTCGATACAAACTCTGCTTTTTTGCGGATCCACTACGGTAATGAGAAATATTTCTATATATCTTACTAAATCGATGAGTAATATCCAAATATGATAAATCTGACCAGATTGGCTTACTAATAGGATTCCCAGATACAACACAAAATTTCACTTGGACAATGATCGAATAAGAGGAATAACTGCGATCATAGTATTGAGTTTCTTAGTAAGAGTATCTACTAAAAATGCATTTTCTGAAATTAAATTCCTTACCACCAAAAGACTTATTACCACACTTAAAATATAACCCAGAAAATAGAAAGTATAATTTCGTAATTGGTTTATATGAATCCTATGCGGTTGAGAGCAAAATTGAAAATAATATTGCCAAAAATTGACAAAGTAGGATCTCCATTTCTACATCATAAGATGAGTTCCGTATGCAATTGAAAATACCAAATCCATCCTGTATGTAATTGAAAAGGGGGGTTTTGGTAAGATTAACGAAAGGATTTGTTCGTCTTTTGTAAAGAATTCTTCCAATAATCTCGAACCTAATCTTTGCAGAAAAGCTCGTGCTGTACTTTTATGTTTACAAGCTAATGTTCTAGCACACAAAAGTCAAAGTGTACACTTTATTCGATACAAACTCTGCTTTTTTGAGGATCCACTATGGTAATGAGAAATATTTCTACATAGTTGGCTAAATCGAAGAATAATATCCAAATATGATAAATCGGACCAGATTGGCTTACTAATAGGATTCCCAGATACAATACAAATTTCACTTGGACAATGATCGAATAAGAGGAATAACTGAGATCATAGTATCGAGTTTCTTAGTAAGAGAATATACTAAAAATGCATTTTTTGGCATTTAATTCCCTACCACCAAAAGACTTAATAGTACACTTAAAAGATAACCCAGAAAATAGAAAGAATAATTTAATAATTAGTTTATATGAATCCTATGCGGTTGAGAGCAAAATTGAAAATAATATTCCCAAAAATTGACATTGTAAGATCTCCATTTCTTCATCATAAGATGAGTTCCGTACGCAACTGAAAATACCAAATCCGTCCTGTATGTAATTGTTAAGGGGGTTTTGGTAAGATTAAAGAAAGAATTTGTTCTTCTGTTGTCAAGAATTCTTCCGATAATCTCGAACCTAATCTTTGCAAAAAAGCACGTGCTTTACTTTTATGTTTACGAGACAAAGTTCTAGCAGACAAAAGTCGAAGTGTATACCTTATTCGATACAAACTCTGCTTTTTTGAGCATCCACCATGGCAATGAGAAATATTTCTACATATCTGACTAAATCGATGAATAATATCTAAATATGATAAATCGGACCAGATTGGCTTACTAATAGGATGGCCAGATACAGTACAAAATTTCACTTGGACAATGATCGAATAAGAGGAATAACTGAGATCATAGTATCGAGTTTAATAGTAAGAGTATCTACTAAGAATTTAATTCCGTACCACCAAAAGACTTATTAGCGCACTTAAAAGATAACCCAGAAAATAGAAAGAATAATTTAATAATTGGTTTATATGAATCCTATGCAGTTCAGAGCAAAATTGAAAATAATATTGCCAAAAATTGACAAAGTAAGATCTCCATTTCTTCATCATAAGATGACTTCCGTATGCAATTGAAAATACCAAATCCGTCCTGTATGTAATTGAAAGGTGGTTTTGGTAAGATTAAAGAATGGATTTGTTCTTCTTTTGTAAAGAATTCTTCCAATAATCTCGAACCTAATCTTTGCAAAAAAGCACGTGCAGTACGTTTATGTTTACGAGCCAAGGTTCTAGCACATAAAAGTCGAAGTGTCTACCTTATTCGATACAAACTCTGCTTTTTTGAGTATCCACTATGGTAAGAAGAAATATTTCTACATATCTGACTAAATCGATGAATAATATCCAAATATGATAAATCGGACCAGATTGGCTTACTAATAGGATGCCTAGATACGGTACCAAATTTCACTTGGACAATGATCGAATAATAGGAAACTGAAAATCATAGTATCGAGTTTAATAGTAAGAGTATCTACTAAGAATTTAATTCCTTACCACCAAAAGACTTATTAGCACACTTAAAAGATAACCCCGAAAATAGAAACAATAATTTAATAATTGGTTTATATTAATCCTATGCGGTTGAGAGCAAAATTGAAAATAATTTTGCCAAAAATTGACAAAGAAAGATCTCCATGTCTTCATCATAAGATGTGTTCCGTATGCAATTGAAAATACCAAATCCGTCCTGTATGTAATTGAAAAGGGGGTTCTGGTAAGATTAAAGAAAGAATTTGTTCTTCTTTTGTAAAGAATTCTTCCAATAATCTCGAACCTTATCTTTGCAGAAAAGCACGTGCTGTACTTTTATGTTTACGAGCCAATGTTCTACCACACAAAAGTCGAAGTGTACACTTTATTCGATACAAACTCTGCTTTTTTCAGGATCCATTATGGTAATGGGAAATATTGCTACGTAGTTGGCTAAATCGATGAATAATATCCAAATATGATAAATCGGACCAGATTGGCTTAGTAATAAGATTCCCAGATACAATACAAAATTTCACTTGGACAATGATCGAATAAGAGGAATAACTGAGATCATAGTATCGAGTTTCTTAGTAAGAGAATATACTAAAAATGCATTTTTTTGGCATTTAATTCCCTACCACCAAAAGACTTAATAGTACACTTAAAAGATAACCCAGAAAATAGAAAGAATAATTTAATAATTGGTTTATATGAATCATATGCGGTTGAGAGCAAAATTGAAAATAATATTCCCAAAAATTGACATTGTAAGATCTCCATTTCTTCATCATAAGATGAGTTCCGTATGCAACTGAAAATACCAAATCCGTCCTGTATGTAATTGAAAAGGGGGTTTTGGTAAGATTAAAGAAAGAATTTGTTCTTCTTTTGTCAAGAATTCTTCCGATAATCTCGAACCTAACTTTGCAAAAAAGCACGTGCTTTACTTTTATGTTTACGAGCCAAAGTTCTAGCACACAAAAGTCGAAGTGTATACCTTATTCGATACAAACTCTGCTTTTTTGAGCATCCACTATGGTAATGAGAAATATTTCTACATATCTGACTAAATCGATGAATAATATCCAAATATGATAAATCGGACCAGATTGGCTTACTAATAGGATGGCCAGATACAGTACAAAATTTCACTTGGACAATGATCGAATAAGAGGAATAACTAAGATCATAGTATCGAGTTTAATAGTAAGAGTATCTACTAAGAATTTAATTCCTTACCACCAAAAGACTTATTAGCACACTTAAAAGATAACCCAGAAAATAGAAAGAATAATTTAATAATTAGTTTATATGAATCCTATGCGGTTGAGAGCAAAATTGAAAATAATATTGCCAAAAATTGACAAAGTAAGATCTCCATTTCTTCATCATAAGATGAGTTTCGTATGCAATTGAAAATACCAAATCCGCCCTGTATGTAATTGAAAAGGGGATTTTTGTAAGATTAAAGAAAGGATTTGTTCTTCTTTTGTAAAGAATTCTTCCAATAATCTCGAACCAAATCTTTGCAAAATAGCACGTTCTGTGGTTTTATGTTTTCGAGCCAAAGTTCTAGCGCACAAAAGTCGAAGTGTATACCTTATTCGATACAAACTCTGCTTTGTTGAGCATCCACTATGGTAATGAGAAATATTTCTACATATCTGACTAAATCGATGAATAATATCGAAATATGATAAATCGAACCAGATTGGCTTACTAATAGGATGGCCCGATATAGTACAAAATTTCACTTGGACAATGATCGAATAAGAGGAATAAATGAGATCATAGTATCGAGTTTCTTAGTAAGAGTATCTACTAAGAATTTAATTCCATACCACCAAAAGACTTATTAGCACACTTAAAAGATAATCCAGAAAATAGAAAGAATAATTTAATAATTGGTTTATATGAATCCTATGCGGTTGAGGGCAAAATTGAAAATAATATTGCCAAAAATTGACAAAGTAACATCTCCATTTCTTCATCATAAGATGAGTTCCGTATGCAATTGAAAATGCCAAATCCATCCTGTATGTAATTGAAAAGGGGATTTTTGTAAGATTAAAGAAAGGATTTGTTCTTCTTTTGTAAAGAATTCTTCCAATAATCTCGAACCAAATCTTTGCAAAATAGCACGTTCTGTGGTTTTATGTTTACGAGCCAAAGTTCTAGCACACAAAAGTCGAAGTACATACCTTATTCGATACAAACTCAACTTTTTTGAGGATCCACTATGGTAATGAGAAATATTTCTACATATCTGACTAAATCGATGAATAATATCCAAATATGATAAATCGGACCAGATTGGCTTACTAATAGGATGGCCAGATACAGTACAAAATTTCACTTGGACAATGATCGAATAAGAGGAATAACTGAGATCATAGTATCGAGTTTCTTAGTAAGAGTATCTGCTAAGAATTTAATTCCTTACCACCAAAAGACTTATTAGCACACTTAAAAGATAACCCAAAAAATAGAAAGAATAATTTAATAATTGGTTTATATGAATCCTATGCGGTTGAGAGCAGAATTGAAAATAATATTGCCAAAAATTGACAAAGTAAGATCTCCATTTCTTCATCATAAGATTAGTTCCGAATGCAATTGAAAATGCCAAATCCATCCTGTATGTAATTGAAAAGGGGGTTTTGGTAAGATTAAAGAAAGGATTTGTTCTTCTTTTGTAAAGAATTCTTCCAATAATCTCGAACCTAATCTTTACAAAATAGCACGTGCTTTACTTTTATGTTTACGAGCCAAAGTTCTAGCACACAAAAGTCAAAGTGTATACCTTATTCGATACAAACTCTGCTCTTTTGAGCGTCCACTATGGTAAGAGAAATATTTCTACATATCTGACTAAATCGATGAATAATATCTAAATATTTATTGGACCATATTGGCTTACTAATAGGATGGCCAGATACAGTACCAAATTTCACTTGGACAATGATCGAATAAGAGGAATAACTGAGATCATAGTATCGAGTTTAATAGTAAGAGTATCTACTAAGAATTTAATTCCTTACCACCAAAAGACTTATTAGCACACTTAAAAGATAACCCAGAAAATAGAAAGAATAATTTAATAATTGGTTTATATGAATCCTATGCGGTTGAGAGCAAAATTGAAAATAATATTCCCAAAAATTGACAAAGTAAGATCTCCATTTGTTCATCATAAGATGAGTTCCGTATGCAATTGAAAATGCCAAATCCATCCCTTATGTAATTGAAAAGGTGGTTTTGGTAAGATTAAAGAAAGGATTTGTTCTTCTTTTGTAAAGAATTCTTCCAATAATCTCAAACCTAATCTTTGAAAAAAAGCACGTGCTGTACTTTTATGTTTACGAGCCAAAGTTCTAGCACACAAAAGTCGAGGTGTATACCTTATTCGATACAAACTCTGCTTTTTTGAGGATCCAATATGGTAATTAGAAATATTTCTACATATCTGACTAAATCGATGAATAATATCCAAATATGATAAATCGAACCAGATTGGCTTACTAATAGGATGGCCAGATACAGTACAAAATTTCACTTGGACAAGAATCGAATAAGAGGAATAACTTAGATCATAGTATCGAGTTTCTTAGTAAGAGTAGCTACTAAAAATCTATTTTCTAGAATTTAATTCCTTACCACCAAAAAACTTATTAGCACACTTAAAAGATAACCCCGAAAATAGAAAGAATAATTTAATAATTGGTTTATATTAATCCTATGCGGTTGAGAGCAAAATTGAAAATAATTTTGCCAAAAATTGACAAAGAAAGATCTCCATTTCTTCATCATAAGATGAGTTCCGTATGCAATTGAAAATACCAAATCCGTCCTGTATGTAATTGAAAAGGGGGTTCTGGTAAGATTAGAGAAAGAATTTCTTCTTCTTTTGTAAAGAATTCTTCCAATAATCTCGAACCTAATCTTTGCAGAAAAGCACGTGCTGTACTTTTATGTTTACGAGCCAATGTTCTAGCGCACAACAGTCGAAGTGTACACTTTATTCGATACAAACTCTGCTTTTTTGAGGATCCACTATGGTAATGAGAAATATTTCTACATAGTTGGCTAAATCGATGAATAATATCCAAATATGATAAATCGGACCAGATTGGCTTACTAATAGGATTCCCAGATACAATACAAAATTTCACTTGGACAATGATCGAATAAGTGGAATAATTGAGATCATAGTATCGAGTTTCTTAGTAAGAGAATATACTAAAAATGCATTTTTTGTCATTTAATTCCCTACCACCAAAAGACTTAATAGTACACTTAAAAGATAACCCAGAAAATAGAAAGAATAATTTAATAATTGGTTTATATGAATCCTATGCGGTTGAGAGCAAAATTGAAAATAATATTCCCAAAAATTGACATTGTAAGATCTCCATTTCTTCATCATAAGATGAGTTCCGTATGCAACTGAAAATACCAAATCCTTCGGGTTTGTAATTGAAAAGGGGGTTTAGGTAAGATTAAAGAAAGAATTTGTTCTTCTTTTGTCAAGAATTCTTCCGATAATCTCGAACCTAATCTTTCCAAAAAAGCACGTGCTTTACTTTTATGTTTACGAGCCAAAGTTCTAGCACACAAAAGTCGAAGTGTATGCATTATTCGATACAAACTCTACTTTTTTGAGGATCCACTAAGGTAATCAGAAATATTTGTACATATCTGACTAAATCGATGAATAATATCCAAATATGATAAATCGGCGCAGATTGGCTTACTAATAGGATGGCCAGATACAGTACAAAATTTCACTTGGACAATGATCGAATAAGAGGAATAACTGAGATCATAGTATCGAGTTTCTTAGTCAGAGTATCTACAAAGAATTTGATTCCTTACCACCAAAAGACTTATTAGCACACTTAAAAGATAACCCAGAAAATAGAAAGAATAATTTAATAATTGGTTTATATGAATCCTATGCGGTTGAGAGCAAAATTGAAAATAATATTGCCAAAAATTGACAAAGTAAGATCTCCAATTCTTCATCATAAGATGAGTTCCGAATGCAATTGGAAATGCCAAATCCATCATGTATGTAATTGAAAAGGGGGTTTTTGTAAGATTAAAGAAAGGATTTGTTCTGCTTTTGTAAAGAATTCTTCCAATAATCTCGAACCAAATCTTTGCAAAAAAGCACGTGCTGTGCTTTTATGTTTACGAGCCAAAGTTCTTGCACACAAAAGTCGAAGTGTATACCTTATTCGATACAAACTCTGCTTTTTTGAGCATCCACTATGGTAATGAGAAATATTTCTACATATCTGACTAAATCGATGAATAATATCCAAATATGATAAATCGGACCAGATTGGCTTACTAATAGGATGGCCAGATACAGTACAAAATTTCACTTGGACAATGATCGAATAAGAGGAATAACTGAGATCATAGTATCGAGTTTCTTAGTAAGAGTATCTACTAAGAATTTAATTCCTTACCACCAAAAGACTTATTAGCACACTTAAAAGATAACCCCGAAAATAGAAAGAATAATTTAATAATTGGTTTATATGAATCCTATGCGGTTGAGAGCAAAATTGAAAATAATTTTGCCAAAAATTGACAAAGAAAGATCTCCATTTCTTCATCATAAGATGAGTTCCGTATGCAATTGAAAATACGGGGTTCTGGTAAGATTACAGAAAGTATTTGTTCTTCTTTTATAAAGAATTCTTCCAATAATCTCAAATGTAATCTTTGCAGAAAAGCACGTGTTGTACTTTTATGTTTACGAGCCAAAGTTCTAGCCCACAAAAGTCGAAGTGTATACTTTATTCGATACAAACTCTGCTTTTTTGAGGATCCACTATGGTAATGAGAAATATTTCAACATATCTGACTAAATCGATGAATAATATCCAAATATGTTCAATCGGACCCGATTGGCATACTAATAGGATTCCCAGATACAATACAAAATTTTGCTTGGACAATGATCAAATAAGAGGAATAACTGAGATCATAATATCGAGTTTCTTAGTAAGAGTATCTACTAAAAATGCATTTTTTGGCATTTAATTCCTTACCACCAAAAGACTTATTAGCACACTTAAAAGATAACCCAAAAAATAGAGAGAATAATTTAATAATTTGTTTATATGAATCCTATGCGGTTGAGAACAAAATTGAAAATAATATTGCCAAAAATTGACAAAGTAAGATCTCCATTTCTTCATCATAAGATGAGTTCCGTATGCAACTGAAAATACCAAATCCGCCCTGTATGTAATTGAAAAGCGGGTTTTGGCAAGATTAAAGAAAGAATTTGTTCTTCTTTTGTAAAGAATTCTTCCAATAATCTCGAACCTAATCTTTGTAAAAAGGCACGTGCTTTACTTTTATGTTTACGAGCCAAAGTTCTAGCACACAAAAGTCGAAGTGTATACCTTATTCGATACAAACTCTGCTTTTTTGAGAATCCACTATGGTAATGAGAAATATTTCTACATATCTAACTAAATCGTTGAATAATATCCAAATATGATAAATCAGACCAGATTGGCTTACTAATAGGATGCCCAGATACAGTACAACATTTCACTTGGACAATGATCGAATAAGAGGAATAACTGACATCATAGTATCGAATTTCTTAGTAAGAGAATCTACGAAAAATGCATTTTTTGGCATTTAATTCCCTACCACCAAAAGACTTAATAGTACACAAAAGTCGAAGTGTATACCTAATTCGATACAAACTCTGCTTTTTTTAGCATGCACTATGGTAATGTGAAATATTTCTACATATCTGACTAAATCGATGAATAATATCCAAATATGATAAATCGAACCAGATTGGCTTACTAATAGGATGGCCAGATACAGTACAAAATTTCACTTGGACAATGATCGAATAAGAGGAATAACTGAGATCATGGTATCGAGTTTCTTAGTAAGAGTAGCTACTAAAAATCTATTTTCTAGAATTTAATTGCTTACCAACAAAAGACTTATTAGCACACTTAAAAGATAACCCCGAAAATAGAAAGAATAATTTAATAATTGGTTGATATTAATCCTATGCGGTTGAGAGCAAAATTGAAAATAATTTTGCCAAAAATTGACAAAGAAAGATCTCCATTTCTTCATCATAAGATGAGTTCCGTATGCAATTGAAAATACCAAATCCGTCTTGTATGTAATTGAAAAGGGGGTTCTGGTAAGATTAAAGAAAGAATTTGTTCTTCTTTTGTAAAGAATTCTTCCAATAATCTCGAACCTAATCTTTGCAGAAAAGCACGTGCTGTACTTTTATGTTTACGAGCCAATGTTCTAGCACACAAAAGTCGAAGTGTACACTTTATTCGATACAAACTCTGCTTTTTTCAGGATCCACTATGGTAATGGGAAATATTGCTACGTAGTTGGCTAAATCGATGAATAATATCCAAATATGATAAATCGGACCAGATTGGCTTAGTAATAGGATTCCCAGATACAATACAAAATTTCACTTGGACAATGATCGAATAAGAGGAATAACTGAGATCATAGTATCGAGTTTCTTAGTAAGAGAATATACTAAAAATGCATTTTTTGGCATTTAATTCCCTACCACCAAAAGACTTAATAGTACACTTAAAAGATAACCCATAAAATAGAAAGAATAATTTAATAATTGGTTTATATGAATCATATGCGGTTGAGAGCAAAATTCAAAATAATATTCCCAAAAATTGACATTGTAAGATCTCCATTTCTTCATCATAAGATGAGTTCCGTATGCAACTGAAAATACCAAATCCGTCCTGTATGTAATTGAAAAGGGTTTTTGGTAAGATTAAAGAAAGAATTTGTTCTTCTTTTGTCAAGAATTCTTCCGATAATCTCGAACCTAATCTTTGCAAAAAAGCACGTGCTTTACTTTTATGTTTACGAGCCAAAGTTCTAGCACACAAAAGTCGAAGTGTATACTTTATTCGATACAAACTCTGCTTTTTTAAGGATCCACTATGGTAATGAGAAATATTTCTACATATCTGACTAAATCGTTGAATGATATCCAAATATGATAAATCCGACCAGATTGGCTTACTAATAGGATGCCCAGATACAGTACAACATTTCACTTGGACAATGATCAAATAAGAGGAATAACTGACATCATAGTATCGAATTTCTTAGTAAGAGAATCTACTAAAAATGCATTTTTTGGCATTTAATTCCCTACCACCAAATGACTTAATTGTACACTTAAAAGATAACCCAGAAAATAGAAAGAATAATTTAATAATTGGTTTATATGAATCCTATGCGGTTGAGAATAAAATTGAAAATAATATACCCAAAAATTGACATTGTAAGATCTCCATTTCTTCATCATAAGATGAGTTCCGTATGCAACTGAAAATACCAAATACGTCCTGTATGTAATTGAAAAGGGGGTTTTGGTAAGATTAAAGAAAGAATTTGTTCTTCTTTTGTCAAGAATTCTTCCGATAATCTCGAACCTAATCTTTGCAAAAAAGCACGTGCTTTACTTTTATGGTAACGAGCCATAGTTCTAGCACACAAAAGTCGAAGTGTATACCTAATTCGATACAAACTCTGCTTTTTTGAGCATTCACTATGGTAATGTGAAATATTTCTACATATCTGACTAAATCGATGAATAATATCCAAATATGATAAATCGAACCAGATTGGCATACTAATAGGATGGCCAGATACAGTACAAAATTTCACTTGGACAATGATCGAATAAGAGGAATAACTGAGATCATGGTATCGAGTTTCTTAGTAAGAGTAGCTACTAAAAATCTATTTTCTAGAATTTAATTCCTTACCACCAAAAGACTTATTAGCACACTTAAGAGATAACCCCGAAAATAGAAAGAATAATTTAATAATTGGTTTATATTAATCCTATGCGGTTGAGAGCAAAAGTGAAAATAATTTTGCCAAAAATTGACAAAGAAAGAACTCCATTTCTTCATCATAAGATGAGTTCCGTATGAAATTGAAAATACCAAATCTGTCCTGTATGTAATTGAAAAGGGGGTTCTGGTAAGATTAAAGAAAGAATTTGTTCTTCTTTTGTAAAGAATTCTTCCAATAATCTCGAACCTTATCTTTGCAGAAAAGCACGTGCTGTACTTTTATGTTTACGAGCCAATGTTCTAGCACACAAAAGTCGAAGTGTACACTTTATTCGATACAAACTCTGCTTTTTTTAGGATCCACTATGGTAATGGGAAATATTGCTACGTAGTTGGCTAAATCGATGAATAATATCCAAATATGATAAATCGGACCAGATTGGCTTAGTAATAGGATTCCCAGATACAATACAAAATTTCACTTGGACAATGATCGAATAAGAGGAATAACTGAGATCATAGTATCGAGTTTCTTAGTAAGAGAATATACTAAAAATGCATTTTTTGGCATTTAATTCCCTACCACCAAAAGACTTAATAGTACACTTAAAAGATAACCCAGAAAATAGAAAGAATAATTTAATAATTGGTTTATATGAATCATATGCGGTTGAGAGCAAAATTCAAAATAATATTCCCAAAAATTGACATTGTAAGATCTCCATTTCTTCATCATAAGATGAGTTCCGTATGCAACTGAAAATACCAAATCCGTCCTGTATGTAATTGAAAAGGGTTTTTTGGTAAGATTAAAGAAAGAATTTGTTCTTCTTTTGTCAAGAATTCTTCCGATAATCTCGAACCTAATCTTTGCAAAAAAACACGTGCTTTACTTTTATGTTTACGAGCCAAAGTTCTAGCACACAAAAGTCGAAGTGTATACTTTATTCGATACAAACTCTGCTTTTTTAAGGATCCACTATGGTAATGAGAAATATTTCTACATATCTGACTAAATCGTTGAATGATATCCAAATATGATAAATCCGACCAGATTGGCTTACTAATAGGATGCCCAGATACAGTACAACATTTCACTTGGACAATGATCAAATAAGAGGAATAACTGACATCATAGTATCGAATTTCTTAGTAAGAGAATCTACTAAAAATGCATTTTTTGGCATTTAATTCCCTACCACCAAATGACTTAATTGTACACTTAAAAGATAACCCAGAAAATAGAAAGAATAATTTAATAATTGGTTTATATGAATCCTATGCGGTTGAGAATAAAATTGAAAATAATATACCCAAAAATTGACATTGTAAGATCTCCATTTCTTCATCATAAGATGAGTTCCGTATGCAACTGAAAATACCAAATACGTCCTGTATGTAATTGAAAAGGGGGTTTTGGTAAGATTAAAGAAAGAATTTGTTCTTCTTTTGTCAAGAATTCTTCCGATAATCTCGAACCTAATCTTTGCAAAAAAGCACGTGCTTTACTTTTATGGTAACGAGCCATAGTTCTAGCACACAAAAGTCGAAGTGTATACCTAATTCGATACAAACTCTGCTTTTTTGAGCATTCACTATGGTAATGTGAAATATTTCTACATATCTGACTAAATCGATGAATAATATCCAAATATGATAAATCGAACCAGATTGGCATACTAATAGGATGGCCAGATACAGTACAAAATTTCACTTGGACAATGATCGAATAAGAGGAATAACTGAGATCATGGTATCGAGTTTCTTAGTAAGAGTAGCTACTAAAAATCTATTTTCTAGAATTTAATTCCTTACCACCAAAAGACTTATTAGCACACTTAAGAGATAACCCCGAAAATAGAAAGAATAATTTAATAATTGGTTTATATTAATCCTATGCGGTTGAGAGCAAAAGTGAAAATAATTTTGCCAAAAATTGACAAAGAAAGAACTCCATTTCTTCATCATAAGATGAGTTCCGTATGAAATTGAAAATACCAAATCTGTCCTGTATGTAATTGAAAAGGGGGTTCTGGTAAGATTAAAGAAAGAATTTGTTCTTCTTTTGTAAAGAATTCTTCCAATAATCTCGAACCTTATCTTTGCAGAAAAGCACGTGCTGTACTTTTATGTTTACGAGCCAATGTTCTAGCACACAAAAGTCGAAGTGTACACTTTATTCGATACAAACTCTGCTTTTTTTAGGATCCACTATGGTAATGGGAAATATTGCTACGTAGTTGGCTAAATCGATGAATAATATCCAAATATGATAAATCGGACCAGATTGGCTTAGTAATAGGATTCCCAGATACAATACAAAATTTCACTTGGACAATGATCGAATAAGAGGAATAACTGAGATCATAGTATCGAGTTTCTTAGTAAGAGAATATACTAAAAATGCATTTTTTGGCATTTAATTCCCTACCACCAAAAGACTTAATAGTACACTTAAAAGATAACCCAGAAAATAGAAAGAATAATTTAATAATTGGTTTATATGAATCATATGCGGTTGAGAGCAAAATTCAAAATAATATTCCCAAAAATTGACATTGTAAGATCTCCATTTCTTCATCATAAGATGAGTTCCGTATGCAACTGAAAATACCAAATCCGTCCTGTATGTAATTGAAAAGGGGGGTTTTGGTAAGATTAAAGAAAGAATTTGTTCTTCTTTTGTCAAGAATTCTTCCGATAATCTCGAACCTAATCTTTGCAAAAAAGCACGTGCTTTTCTTTTATGTTTATGAGCCAAAGTTCTAGCACACAAAAGTCGAAGTGTATACTTTATTTGATACAAACTCAGCTTTTTTAAGGATCCACTATGGTAGTGAGAAATATTTCTACATATCTGACTAAATCAATGACTAATATCCCGATATGATAAATCGGACCAGATTGGCTTACTAATAGGATTCGCAGATACAATACAAAATTTCACTTGGACAATGATCGAATAAGAGGAATAACTGAGATCATAGTATCGAGTTTCTTAGTAAGAGTATCTACTAAAAATGCATTTTCTGGCATTTAATTCCTTACCACCAAAAGACTTATTAGTACACTTAAATGGTAACCCAGAAAATAGAAAGAATAATTTAATACTTGGTTTATATGAATCCTATGCGGTTGAGAGCAAAATTGAAAATAATATTGCCAAAAATTGACAAATTAAGATCTCCATTTCTTCATCATAAGATGAGTTCCGCATGCAACTGAAAATATCAAATCCCTCCTGTATGTAATTGAAAATGGGATTTTGGTAAGATTAAAGAAAGAATTTGTTCTACTTTTGTAAAGAATTCTTCCAATAATCTCAGACCTAATCTTCGCAAAAATGCAAGTGCTGTACTTTTATGTTTACGAGCCAAAGTTCTAGCACACAAAAGTGGAAGTGTATACCTTATTCGATACAAACTCTGCTTTTTTGAGGGTCCATTATGGTATTGAGAAATATTTCTACATATCTAACTAAAACGATGAATAATATCCAAATATGATAAATCAGACCAGATTGGCTTACTAATAGGATGGCCTGATACAGTACAAACTATCACTTGGACAATAATCGAATAAGAGGAAGAACTGACATCATAGTATCGAGTTTCCTAGTAAGAGTATCTTCTAAAAATGCATTTTCTGGCATTTAATTCCTTACCACCAAAAGACTTATTAGTACACCTAAAAGATAACCCAGAAAATAGAAAGAATAATTTAATAATTGGTTTATATGAATCCTATGCGGTTGAGAGCAAAATTGAAAATAATATTGCTAAAATTGACAAAGTAAGATCTCCATTTCTTCATCAAAAGATGAGTTCCGTATGCAACTGAAAATACCAAATCCGTCCTGTATGTAATTGAAAGGTGGTTTTGGTAAGATTAAAGAAAGGATTTGTTCTTCCTTTGAAAAGATTTCTTCCAATAATCTCGAACCTAATCTTTGCAAAAACGCACGTGCTGTACTTTTATGTTTACGAGTCAAGGTTCTAGCACACAAAAGTCTAATTGTATACCTTATTCGATACAAACTCTGCTTTTTTGAGGATCCACTATGGTAATGAGAAATATTTCGACATATCTGACTAAATCGATGAATAATATCCCAATATGATAAATCGGACCAGATTGGCTTACTAATAGGATTCCCAGATACAGTACAAAATTTCAGTTGGACAATGATCGAATAAGACGAATAATTGAGATCATAGTATCGAATTTCTTAGTAAGAGTATCTATTAAAAATGCATTTTCTAGCATTTAATTCCTTACCATCAAAAGACTTATTAGGACACTTAAAAGATAACCCAGAAAATAGAAAGAATAATTTAATAATTGGTTTATATGAATCCTATGCGGTTCAGAGCAAAATTGAAAATAATATTGCCAAAAATTGACGAAGTGAGATGTCCATTTCTTCATTATAAGATGAGTTCCGTATCTAATTGAAAATACCAAATCCTCCTGTATGTAATTGCAAAGGGGGTTTTGGTAAGATTAGAGAAAGAATTTGTTCTTCTTTTGTCAAGAATTCTGCAAAAATCTCGAACCTAATCTTTGCAAAAAAGCACGTGCTGTACTTATATGTTTACGGGCCAATGTTCTAGCACACAAAAGTCGAAGTGTATACCTTATTCGATACAAACTATGCTTTTTTTAGGATGCACTATGGTAATGAGAAATATTTCTACATATCTGACTAAATCGATGAATAATATCCAAATATGATAAATCGGACCAGATTGGCTTACTAATAGGATGGCCTGATACAGTACAAAATTTCACTTGGACAATGATCAAATAAGAGGAATAACTGAGATCATAGTATCGAGTTTTTTAGTAAGGGTATCTACTAAAAATGCATTTTCTGGCATTTAATTCCTTACTACAAAAAGACTTACTAGGAAACTTAAAAGACAACCTAGAAAATAGAAAGAATAATTTAATAATTGGTTTATATGAATCCTATGCGGTTGAGAGAAAAATTGAAAATAATATTGCCAAAAAATGACAAAGTAAGATCTCCATTTCTTCATCATAAGATGAGTTCTGTATACAATTGAAAATACCAAATCTGTCCTGTATGTAATTGAAAAGGGGGTTTTGGCAAGATTAAAGAAAGAATTTTTTCGTCTTTTGTATAGAATTCTTCAAAAATATCGAACCTAATCTTTGTAAAAAAGCACGTGCTGTACTTTTATGTTTACGAGCCAACGTTCTAGAAGACAAAGGTCGAAGTGTATACCTTATTCGATACAAACACTGCTTTTTTGAGAATCCACTACGGTAATGAGAAATATTTCTACATATCAGACTAAATCGATGAATAATATCCAAAAATCATAAATCCGACCAGATTGGCTTACTAATAGGATTCCCAGATACAGTACAAAATTTCACTTGGACAATGATCGAATAAGAGGAATAACTGAGATCATAGTATCGAGTTTCTTAATATGAGTATCTACTAAAAATGCATTTTCTGGCATTTAATTCCTTACCACCAAAAGACTTATTAGCACACTTAAAAGATAACCCAGAAAATAGAAAGAATAATTTAATAATTGGTTTATATGAATCCTATGCGGTTGAGAGCAAAATTGAAAATTATATTGCCAAAAATTGACAAAGTAAGATCTCCATTTCTTCATCATAAGATGAGTTTCGTATGCAACTGAAAATACCAAATCCGTCCTCTATGTAATTGGAAAGGGGGTTTTGGTAAGATTAAAGAAAAATTTTTTTCTTCTTTTGTAAAGAATTCTTCCAATAATCTCGAACCTAATCTTTGCACAAAAGCACGTGCTGTACTTTTATCTTTACGAGCCAAAGTTATAGCACACAAAAGTCATAGTGTATACCATATTCGATACAAATTCTGCTTTTTTGAGGATCCACTATGGTAATGAGAAATATTTCTACATATCTGACTAAATCGATGAATAATATCCAAATATGATAAATCGGACCAGATTGGCCTACTAATAGGATTCCCAGATACAGTACAAAATTTCACTTGGACAATTATCGAATAAGACGAACAACTGAGATCATAGTATCGAGTTTCTTAGCAGGGGTATCTACTAAAAATGCATTTTCGGGCATTTAATTCCTTACCACCAAAAGACTTATTAGGACACCTAAAAGATAACCCAGAAAATGGAAAGAATAATTTAATAATTGGTTTATATGAATCCACTGCGGTTGAGAGCAAAATTGAAAATAATACTGCCAAATATTGACAAAGTAAGATCTCCATTTCTTCATCATAAGATGACTTCCGTATGCAATTGAAAATACCAAATCCGTCCCGTATGTAATTGAAAGGTGGTTTTGGTAAGATTAAAGAAAGGATTTGTTCTTCTTTTGTAAAGAATTTTTCCAATAATCTCGAACCTAATCATTGCAAAAAAGCACGTGCAGTACTTTTACGTTTACGAGCCAAGTTCTAGCACACAAAAGTCATAGTGTATACCATATTCGATACAAATTCTGCTTTTTTGAGGATCCACTATGGTAATGAGAAATATTTCTACATATCTGACTAAATCGATGAATAATATCCAAATATGATAAATCGACCAGATTGGCCTACTAATAGGATTCCCAGATACAATACAAAATTTCACTTGGACAATGATCGAATAAGACGAATAACTGAGATCATAGTATCGAGTTTCTTAGCAGGAGTATCTACTAAAAATGCATTTTCTGGCATTTAATTCCTTACCACCAAAAGACTTATTACTACACATAAAAGATAACCCAGAAAATCGAAAGAATAATTTAATAATTGGTTTGTATCAATCCTATGCTATTGAGAGCAAAATTGAAAATAATATTGCCAAAAATTGACAAAGTAAGATCTCCATTTCTTCATCATAAGATGAGTTCCGTATGCAATTGAAAATACCAAATCCGTCCTGTACGTAATTGAAAAGGGGGTTTTGGTAAGATTAATGAAAGAATTAGTTCTTCTTTTGTAAAGAATTCTTCCAATAATCTCGAACCTAATCTTTGCAAAAAAGCACGTGCTGTACTTTTATGTTTACGCACCAAAGTTCTAACAAACAAAAGTCGAAGTGCATACCCTATTCGATACAAACTCTGCTTTTTTGAGGATCCATAATGGTAACAAGAAATATTTCTACATATCTGACTAAATCGATGAATAATATCCAAATATGATAAATCGGACCATATTGGCTTGCTAACAGGATGCCCAGATACAGTACAAAATTTCACTTGGACAATGATCGAATCAGAGGAATAACTGAGATCATAGTGTCGAGTTTCTTAGTAAGTGTATCTATTAAAAATGCATTTTCTAGCATTTAATTCCTTTCCACCAAAAGACTTATTATTACACGTAAAAGATAACCCAGAAAATAGAAAGAATAATTTAATAATTTGTTTATATGAATCCTATGCGGTTCAGAGCAAAATGGAAAATAATATTGCCAAAAATTGACAGAGTAAGATCTCCATTTCCGTATGCAATTGAAAATACCGAATCCATCCTGTACGTAATTGAAAAGGGGGTTTTGGTAACATTAATGAAAGAATTTGTTCTTCTTTTGTAAACAATTCTTCCAATACTCTCGAACCTAATCTTTGCAAAAAAGCACGTGCAGTACTTTTATGTTTACGAGCCAAAGTTCTAGCTCACAAAAGTCGAAATGTATACCTTATTCGATACAAACTGTCCTTTTTTGAGGATCCACTATGTAACGAGAAATATTCCTACATATCTGACTAAATCGATGAATAATATCGAAATATGATAAATCAGACCAGATTGGCTTGCTAACAGGATGCCCAGATACAGTAAAAAATTTCACTTGGACAATGATCGAATAAGAGGAATAACTGACATCATAGTATCGAGTTTCTTAGTAAGAGTATCTATTAAAAATTCATTTTCTAGCATTTAATTCCTTTCCACCAAAAGACTTATTAGTACACTTAAAAGATAACCCAGAAAATAGAAAGAAAAATTTAATAATTGGTTTATATGAATCCTATGCGGTTGAGAGAAAAATTGAAAATAATTTTATCAAAAATTGACAAAGTAAGATCTCCATTTCTTCATCATAAGATGAGTTTCGTATGCAATTGAAAATACCAAATCCGTCCTGTAGGTAATTGAAAACGGGGTTTTGGTAAGATTAATGAAAGAATTTGTTCTTCTTTTGTAAAGAATTCTTCCAATAATCTCGAACCTAATCTTTGCAAAAAAGCACGTGCTGTACATTTATGTTTACAAGCCAAAGTTCTGGCACACAAAAGTCGAAGTGTGTACCTTATTCGATACAAACTCTGCTATTTTGAGGATCCACTATGGTAACGAGAAATATTTCTACATATCTGACTAAATCGATGAATAATATCGAAATACGATAAATCGGACCAGATTGGCTTGCTAACAGGATGCCCAGATACAGTAAAAAATTTCACTTGGACAATGATCGAATAAGAGGAATAACTGATATCAGAGTATCGAGTTTCCCAGTAAGAGTATCTATTAAAAATGCATTTTCTAGCATTTAATTCCTTTCCACCAAAAGACTTATTAGTACACTTAAAAGATAACCCAGAAAATAGAAAGAAAAATTTAATAATTGGTTTATATGAATCCTATGCCGTTGAGAGCAAAATTGAAAATAATATTGCCAAAAATTGACAAAGTAAGATCTCCATTTCTTCATCATAAGATGAGTTCCGTATGCAATTGAAAATACCAAATCCGTCCTGTACGTAATTGAAAAGGGGCTTTTAGTAAGATTAATGAAAGAATTTGTTCTTCTTTTGTAAAGAATTCTTCCAATAATCTCGAACCTAATCTTTGCAAAAAAGCACGTGCAGTACTTTTACGTTTACGAGCCAAAGTTCTAGCACACAAAAGTCGAAATGTATACCTTATTCGATACAAACTCTCCTTTTTTGAGCATCCACTATGGTAACGAGAAATATTTCCACATATCTGACTAAATCGATGAATAATATCCAAATATGATAAATCAGACCAGATTGGCTTCCTAACAGGATGCCCAGATACTGTACAAAAATTCCCTTGGACAATGATCGAATAAGAGGAATAACTAAGATCATAGTATCGAGTTTCTTCACAAGAGTATCTATTAAAAATGCATTTTCTAGCATTTAATTGCTTACCACCAAAAGACTTATTAGTACCATTAAAAGATAACCCAGAAAATAGAAAGAATAATTTAATAATTGGTTTATATGAATCCTATGCGGTTGAGAGCAAAATTGAAAATAATATTGCCAAAAATTGACATAGTAAGATCTCCATTTCTTCATTATAAGATGAGTTCCGTATGCAATTGAAAATACGAAATCCGTCCTGTATGTAACTGAAAAGGGGGTTTTGGTAAGATTAAAGAAAGAATTTGTTCTTCTTTTGTCAAGAATTCTTCCGATAATCTCGAACCCAATCTTTGCAAAAAAGCACGTGCTGTACTTTTTTGTTTACGAGCCAAAGTCCTAGCACACATAAGTCGAAGTGTATATGTTATTCGATACAAACTCTGCTTTTTTGAGGATCCACTATGGTAATGAGAAATATTTCAACATATCTGACTAAATCGATGAATAATATCCAAATATGATAAATCGGACCTGATTGGCTGACTAATAGGATTTCCAGATACAATACAAAATTTCACTTGGACAATGATCGAATAAAAGGAATAACTGAGATCATAGTATCGAGTTTCTTAGTTTTGAGTATCCACTAAAAATGCATTTTCTAGCATTTAATTCCTTACCACCAAAAGACTTATTAGTACACTTAAAAGATAACCAACAAAATAGAAAGAATAATTTAATAATTGGTTTATATGAATCCTATGCGGTTGAGAGCAAAATTTAAAATAACATTGCCAAAAATTGACAGAGTAAGATCTCCATTTCTTCATCATAAGATGAGTTCCGTATGGAAATGAAAATACCAAATCCGTCCCGTATGTAATCGAAAAGGGGGTTTTGGTAAGATCAACGAAAGAATTTGTTCTTCTTTTGTAATGAATTCTTCCAGTAATCTCGAACCTAATCTTTCCAAAAAAGCACGTGCTGTACTTTTTTGTTTACGAGCCAAAGTTCTAGCACACAAAAGTCGAAGTGTATACCTTATTCGATACAAACTCTGCTTTTTTGAGGATCCACTATGGTAATGAGAAATATTTCTACATATCTGACTAAATCGATGAATAATTTCCAAATATGATAAATCGGACCAGATTGGCTTACTAATAGGATGCCTAGATACGGTACCAAATTTCACTTGCACAATGATCGAATAAGAGGAATAACTGAGATCACAGTATCGAGTTTCTTAGTAAGAGTATCTACTAAAAATGCATTTTCTAGCATTTAATTCCTTACCACCAAATGACTTATTAGTACCATTAAAAGATAAATCAGAAAATAGAAAGAAAAATTTAATAATTGGTTTATATGAATCCTATGCGGTTGAGAGCAAAATTGAAAATAATATTGCCAAAAATTGACAAAGTAAGATCTCCATTTCTTCATCGTAAGATGAGTTCCGTATGCAATTGAAAATACCAAATCCGTCCTGTAGGTAATTGAAAAGGGGGTTTTGGTAAGATTAATGAAAGAATTTGTTCTTCTTTTGTAAAGAATTCTTCCAATAATCTGGAACCTAATCTTTGCAAAAAAGCACGTGCTGTACATTTATGTTTACAAGCCAAAGCTCTGGCACACAAAAGTCGAAGTGGATACCTTATTCGATACAAACTCTGCTATTTTTAGGATCCACTATGGTAACGAGAAATATTTCTACATATCTGACTAAATCGATGAATAATATCGAAATACGATAAATCGGACCAGATTGGCTTGCTAACAGGATGCCCAGATACAGTAAAAAATTTCACTTGGACAATGATCGAATAAGAGGAATAACTGAGATCATAGTATCGAGTTTCTTAGTAAGAGTATCTATTAAAAATGCATTTTCTAGCATTTAATTCCTTTCCACCAAAAGACTTATTAGTACACTTAAAAGATAACCCAGAAAATAGAAAGAAAAATTTAATAATTGGTTTTTATGAATCCTATGCGGTTGAGAGCAAAATTGAAAATAATATTGCCAAAAATTGACAAAGTAAGATCTCCATTTCTTCATCATAAGATGAGTTCCGTATGCAATTGAAAATACCAAATCCGTCCTGTACGTAATTGAAAAGGGGGTTTTGGTAAGATTAATGAAAGAATTTGTTCTTCTTTTGTAGAGAATTCTTTCGATAATCTCGAACCTAATCTTTACAAAAAAGCACGTGCAGTACTTTTACGTTTACGAGCCAAAGTTCTAGCACACAAAAGTCAAATGTATACCTTATTCGATACAAACTCTCCTTTTTTGAGCATCCACTATGGTAACGAGAAATATTGCCACATATCTGACTAAATCGATGAATAATATCCAAATATGATAAATCAGACCAGATTGGCTTCCTAACAGGATGCCCAGATACAGTACAAAATTTCCCTTGGACAATGATCGAATAAGAGGAATAAATAAGATCATAGTATCAAGTTTCTTAGCAAGAGTATCTATTAAAAATGTATTTTCTAGCATTTAATTCCTTTCCACCAAATGACTTATTAGTACCATTAAAAGATAAATCAGAAAATAGAAAGAAAAATTTAATAATTAGTTTATATGAATCCTATGCGGTTGAGAGCAAAATTGAAAATAATATTGCCAAAAATTGACAAAGTAAGATCTCCATTTCTTCAACATAAGATAAGTTCCGTATGCAATTGAAAATACAAAATCCGTCCCGTATGTAACTGAAAAGGGGGTTTTGGTAAGATTAAAGAAAGAATTTGTTCTTCTTTTGTCAAGAATTCTTCCGATAATCTCGAACCCAATCTTTGCAAAAAAGCACCTGCTGTACTTTTAAGTTTAGGAGCCAAAGTTCTAGCACACATAAGTCGAAGTGTATACGTTATTCGATACAAACTCTGCTTTTTTGAGGATCCACTATGGTAATGAGAAATATTTCTACATATCTGACTAAATCGATGAATAATATCCAAATATGATAAATCGGACCTGATTGTCTTACTAATAGGATTTCCAGATACAGTACAAAATTTCACTTGGACAATGATCGAATAAGAGGAATAACTGAGATCAAAGTATCGAGTTTCTTAGTTTTGAGTATCCACTAAAAATGCATTTTCTAGCATTTAATTCCTTACCACCAAAAGACTTATTAGTACACTGAAAAGATAACCCAGAAAAAAGAAAGAAAAATTTAATAATTGGTTTATATGAATCCTATGCGGTTGAGAGAAAAATTGAAAATAATTTTACCAAAAATAGACAAAGTAAGATCTCCATTTCTTCATCATAAGATGAGTTCCGTATGCAATTGAAAATACCAAATCCGTCCTGTAGCTAATTGAAAAGGGGGTTTTGGTAAGATTACTGAAAGAATTTGTTCTTCTTTTGTAAAGAATTCTTCCAATAATCTCGAACCTAATCTTTGCAAAAAAGCACGTGCTGTACATTTATGTTTACAAGCCAAAGTTCTGGCACACAAAAGTCGAAGTGTATACCTTATTCGACACAAACTCTGCTTTTTTGAGTATCCACTATGGTAAGGAGAAATATTTCTACATATCTGACTAAATCGATGAATAATATCCAAATATGATAAATCGGACCAGATTGGCATACTAATAGGATGCCTAGATACGGTACCAAATTTCACTTGGACAATGATCGAATAATAGGAGTAACTAAAATCATAGTATCGAGTTTCTTAGTTTTGAGTATCCACTAAAAATGCATTTTCTAGCATTTAATTCCTTGCCACCAAAAGACTTATTAGTACACTCAAAAGATAACCCATCAAATAGAAAGAAAAATTTAATAATTGGTTTATATGAATCCTATGCGGATAAGAGAAAAATTGAAAATAATTTTACCAAAAATTGACAAAGTAAGACCTCCATTTCTTCATCATAAGAGGAGTTCCGTATGCAATTGAAAATACCAAATCCGTCCTGTAGGTAATTGAAAAGGGGGTTTTGGTAAGATTACTGAAAGAATTTGTTCTTCTTTTGTAAAGAATTCTTCCAATAACCTCGAACCTAATCTTTGCAAAAAAGCACGTGCTGTACATTTATGTTTACAAG
>RXID01019203.1:0-25600 GCA_005019695.1 Trichopus zeylanicus subsp. travancoricus
GTAGTAGTAGTAGGAGTGATAGTAGTCATAGTGGTGGTTCTAGTAGTAGTGGTTGTAGTAGTAGTAGTAGTTGTTGTAGTAGTCGCAGTAGCAGCAGCAGCAGTAGTAGCAGAAGTAGTAGTAAGAATAGCAGTAGTGGCAATAGCAGTAATAGCGGAAGCAACTGCAGTAGTAGTAGTACCAACAGTTGTAGTAGTAATAGTAGTAGTAGTAGTCATGGTGGTGGTGGTGGTAGTAGTTGTAGAAGTAGCAGTAGCACTAGTAGTAGCATTAATAGTAGCAGTTGTAGTAGTAGTAGTAGAAGTAGCAACAGTAGCAATTGTAGTAGCTGTTGGAGTAGTAGCAGTAGCAGTAGTAGTAGTAGTAGCAGTCATAGTAATAGTAGTAGTAGCAATTGTTGTAGTAGTAGTAGTAGTAGTAGTAGCAACAATAGTGGTAGTCGTCGTGGGACTAGCAACAGCAGCAGTAGTAGTAGTAAGAGTTGGTGTAGTGGTAGTAGTTGTAGTAGGAGAAGAAGTAGTAGTAGTTGTGGTAGTAGGAGTAGGAGTTCGCGTAGGGTAGTAATAGTATAAGTAGTACTTGTTGTTGTAGTAACAATTGTCCTAGTTCTATCTGTAGTACTATTTGTAGTAGTACTAGTATTAGTTGTAGTTGTAATAGCAGAAGTAGTAGGAGTAGTAGTAGTAATACTAGCATTTGCAGTAGCAGCAGCAGCAGCAGTTGTTGTTGTCATAATAGTAGTAGTAGTTGCAGTATGTGGTTTTTCGAGGATTGTATGTGATCCTAGGCCGAAGCTCAAGTGGATTTCAGTGTGGTCTGGGAATTCGAAGTGGTTACGAAGAATGTTTCGTAGAGCAACAAGAAATAAGAAAGAGATATGGAAAACTTTCAGATTCCTATTACTCGAATTCTATCTCATTTACAATGGTAGTGGCCCTTATATAGAGGGCGTAGTGATGTAAGCGCTTACCTCAGCAGGTAGTATGAGCTAAGCGCTTACATCAGCGCTACAGTAAGCCTATACTAGTAGGCCTATAGCCTTAACAAAAGGCTACAAATCCTATCTTATCCTATGGCCTAGCCTTTACAGAAGTGGCCAAAGGATGTGATATGCTAGATTATAGCCTAGCTTGTCTCCTTGCTAGGCTAGCTCCTAGCTAGCTTATCTTTTTGCTAGGCTAGCCCCTAGCTAGCTTGTCTCCTTGCTAGGGTAGCTCCTAGCTAGCTTGTCTTCTTCCCAGCTAGCTTGTCTTTTGCTTTGTAGTACGGGTTAGCGTTTTGTCACCAGTTCCTTCCCCCCCACCACGCTTCCGTATGCTGATGGATAGTGGTAAGTTACTGGTTCGCGAAACGGCGTCTTGGACTAATCGGAGAGCAGTCTGGAGCTGCTGGTCAATCTGGGCAACTGCGGGGTACCAAGTGTCCCAAAAGCGGTCCTGGGTGCTCCGTTGCTTGCACTACCGTAATTTGATAGTGTGAAGGGCACAGAGTTGTTGGAGCGCTTTGACTGCAGCTGCTGCTGTCGTTGTTCTAGTGTGTTTGTCATGCATGTTGTCAGGTAGTCCTGTAGATGTAGCAGCATCCCTGCTAGTTGTTGTCGCGCCTGCGTTGCTGGGGCTATCTGGACTTCTTGGACTACCATTGCTGCGAGCTTTAGGGTGTCGAGATCCTCCGCGCTTGGCCATCCTACACACATTAAACAAGATAATAAACGGGATAGGGCATCAACTAACTGATTGTTCCTTCTGTCCATATGCTCAAAGTGTACTGGGATGCCTATCCCAGTTATATAGTCCGTGAAAGCTATCCACTGGACCCTGGATGGCTTATGGTTAGCGGACTTGTTGAAGAAGCTTATGATGGCTTGGCAATCGGTTCTGATAGTCAATTCCTTCCTGTCCAAGTAATATCTTTTGAGAGCTTCTAGGGAATGCATCAGAGCATATATTTCGGCATCAATAGTTGATTTGAGCGGATTGAACTTTCCACTAGCGTAAGCACAGACGCGTTCAGTGGACCTTGGGTCATAATGGCATGGCTTCCACTTGCATACTCCGCCCCATCCCTCCATACAGCCGTCTATCTCGAGGATAATATAGCTTTCTGTTGGTGGCACTTCTAGATCCGGCAGCTGTTGGACCATTTGTTTAATGTGGTCCACTAAGGCCCAGTCCTGTTGATTCATTTTCTTTTCACCAGTTGGGCTGGTCTTAGCATAGAGTGGGCTGAGGAGTTTTCCCAAATTTGGGATGTAATTCCCGGCGTAGTTCAGAATCCCGAGCCAGGAGCGTAGCCCTCTTTTCGTCATCAGAGATTTGTTCTGCACCTCGATGATTTTCTTGAGAATATGCGGCTGTAGTCTAATTTTCTGGTTGCCGATAATGGCTCCAAGGAACTCTACCTCTGTTACCGCTATTTTCATCTTGGTGGGACTCAAGACGAGCCCGTGTTCTTCACAGACATCAAGCATGATACCCAAGTGCTTCACGAGCTCTTCCTCCGGTTGAGAGAAAACGAGGATATCATCAATGTAAACAACAATGAAATCCTCCGTACCTTTGAAGCAGGCATCCATCTTTCGTTGGAAGATAGAGGGGACATTTTTTAGGTCAAATGGCATGACCAGCCACTCATATAGCCTTGTAGGGACCTAGAATGCTGTCCACTCGATGGAGTCCGGGTGCATGGCCACCTGATGAAAGCCGCTTTTAAGTCAAACTTGGAATACACCTTGCTGTGGCTTACTCTTCTCAGGATAGTATTGATCCCGGGGAGGCTGTATTGGTCTTTGTTGGTGAGGTCATTCAGGCGTTTGTAATTGAAGACCATTCTTTCCTTTCCTTTCTCCTCCTTACCCGTAGCTGGGTCAACAATTGTTCCTGAGTTGACAATGAAGGCGGTTGTTCTATGTCGGCTTTTGCTTGGCCGGATGACTCCTATGCTCAGCAGGGCTTCTATATGCCGCTTGAATGTATCCTGAAGTTGTGGTGTGACATGTTTGAGAGGACGATCTTCGATGATAAAATCTGGATTTTTAATATCCAGATAGCACACCACTTTGTTTCATGCCCAATGTTTAAGCGGATCCTCTCCAATAAATCCTGCTTCTTTGAGCCTACTTATAGTAGGCTGGAACTTGCTGAGGAAGGTTTCTCTGCTTATGCCTGCACTGTAGTATACTGATTGTTGAATATCAATATACTCGTCCTTCTCCAGCTCGAGTTCCTCTACTGCAGTAGCTACTAATGCTATGGGAGAAGTGCTGATAACCATTAGGTTTTTATAGAAGGTCACAATATTACCTTCTATCTTGACTCCTCCTTGCATGGCCTTGATGAAGTTGCATCCGATTATCATTTGGATGTCATCTCCTAACTCCATCTTGAAGCTGTATGTGTAGGGAATCTTGAAGCTGTTTTCCCCAATATTCATTTTTCCCCCTTTGAGCTTCTTGTGGGACGTTTGTCTTGAATTTATCCCGCTGAATTGCACAACAAAGCTATTTTTCTCCCACACTTCCGGTGGTATAGATGCTTCGTCGATATAGCAGGTTGTGGCTCCTGTGTCTAGTATTGCTCTTACCCTGAACCTGGGGATGTTAGATATTTCAAGTTCAACATTCGTATTATAGAGCATGTTTTTCACCATTCGTGGCTCGGGTTTTGGTTGAGTCAACCCTTCAGCTGCCGTTTTGTAGACACTTTCTTGGAATAGGACACAGGTGTACTCTAGTCCTTCTTCCACTTCTTTTTCCTTGCAGAGTTCCTCACAATCCTTTCGTAGGCTTGCTTCCAGTTCCAACTCCCGAGCTTTCTCCTTGTAATATTCCACCTCCCTTTTTAACCGCTCAATCTCCCCTTCGCACCACGTAATGTAGTGCTATTGTTCTTGCATCAGCTTTTGCGAAGGAAATGGTGCTGGTGGGGCTGGTGTGACTGGGACCACTATTTTAAAGTAATACAGTCCACACAGGTTATAGGCAGTAACCTTGCAGGTGGGACAGTGAATCCTTGCCCTCTGCATTGTCTAGCGCTTGCAACATGCGCACCTTTCTTCTTGTGGCTGCACGAAGTCGTTATGCTGCCAAAAATGGAGACAATTTTCCTGGGAAGCAGGCAGTGTTACTTGGGGTCGGTATCCTCCTTCTATCTCTCCAAGGACATATATGACCTCTTCATGTATGAGTGGGCTAAGGGAGTTGTGCAGAGTCTGAGCATCTTCTCCCTCAGAGATGCTAAACATAGCATCGCTTTGATCTTCTCCCTCTTGCACAGAAATTAGGTCATATTCTTCTGGTACATTGAGTTGCTCGAAAATAGCAACTCGCTTCACGTTTCTCCGATCGTTAGGGCACTCCCTGGCAAAGTGTCCCTCATTATCACAGAGATAGCACTTGCACCGTTTGTTGCGCACAAGATGCTTCCTTTTCTCTATTCGCATGTGGGTATCGTGTGGCTTTCCTCTGTATGTCTTTGCTCTTCTGGCTCCATATTTTCGCTCCTTAGTGTAGTAGCCTGGGATTGGAATCTTGCTGCAGAAAGAAAGGTCCTTGAGAGACCTTTTGAACGCGGCATCTTTGCATTCTTCCTCCAGATACTTGTAGGAGAACAGGACTCTTGGTACTATGCCAACATGGACTCCAGGGTACTTCTGATCAAAGGCCGCCTTTATTCTTTGGCCAAGTTCACCCAGCATCTTCATCCAGAATTTCTCAGAGAGCTCGGTGCCCACGTACAGTCTTCCTATTTTTGTTGCTAACCTAAGACAATCATTCATATAAAGGAGAATATCTTTCATATTCTCACATGAAAGTCTTTCTAGATCTCGGTACGCCGCATCTTGGGCCATGGTTGACCCCTGGGTTGGATCTTCTAGTGAGAATACCCTCTGCATCTGGGAGAGGATGTTCTAGGTGCCTTCCCTTCCTTCTCTAGCTGCAATGAGGGCTTGATACTCTTCCCCGTACATCATGCGCCATTGTACCCAAGTGAGCCTTTCAACCTCACCCAAGAGGTTCTCTATGTGCTCAATTTTATCCCTGATGTCGGTGAACCCTTGGCTGGCGATGTAATTTCTGGTGATGGCCTCCCACCTTGAGAACGCATCATCAAAAAGGCCGAGTTGTTCAGGGATCACGAACATGGCTCCTCCATTTTGTTGTACGGACGGGAGGGTCCACATCTCATTGTTGAAGCCTCCTTTGAACCTCCCGTGGCTCCGCTACGCAAATGTTAGTGCTGCTCGGGATGTTGACGGGGTCGTATTGGTTGCTGGTGGATAACTTGGGGGACCCATTGCAACATCTGTGGGGGGCATGTATGGCCTGCTTGGGGATGGCCTGCTTGGGGAAGTTGCCGAAGTCATTGTACTTGCGTACAATTGTTCGGGCAATTTTTTAAAAGCAGGGTACTCCATTTCTGGCTCATCAGCTTCATAGCTTGCTGCAATAGTATTAGAATCAGGAGGGGAGCATGGGTTACCTTCTTTGGTGTGTTGAGGAGAGGGTGGATTGATGGGTTCTTCATTCTCATCACCCCATCCGCTTGCTTCAGGATAGTCGTACCAGAACGACTCAGGAATTGTGTACTTTATGTAGTAATCAAATTTACCACTAGGCTCCCCTAGTGTATCGCATACTTCACTCGTAGGCTGGGGAAGAAAGCTTTTGGGATTTGTGCTGCCTTTAGGAGAATAATCATCTTCATCAGGATACACATCCCACTTTGTGGCTTGGGATGGGTAGTCCAGGTCCCCTTCGGAGAACTCCTGATCCTGAAGTTGGTGGAAGTAACTTTCGTTATCGCTTTCCTCCTCATGTTCTGATTCTCCAAGAAGAAAGGCAAGCATATGAGGGGCTCTAAACTCCTCCTCGTCACTGGGGACCTCCTCATCCCTTTGGTTGTAGCACAATCTCTGATGCATTATCGCTGGCTTGTAGCCGCCGAAACACAGAGAGATACTCCCGTCTAAGAGGCTCCTGCTAGATACCTCTTCAGGTTGAGCTGGAGTGGATATCTGGGTTGGCCGAACAACCCAACTGCGCCTTTGTAACGCTTCTGCTGAGTACCTACGCCCTGGGAGGGCATGTACTCCATGGCTTGCCAAGTAGTCCACGACTCCTTGGACCTCGTACACAAAACCTACGTTTGGAGTGTTGGACAGTCTCCCGACCATGCCTCTGGTGATTAGCAGGTTGGATTATCCATTCTGCCAGTTCTCGTATCCCCTAGTTAAGACAAAGACTTGGATGTTCCTATAAAAGTCACCAATGGTCATCATGGCGTCTGGTATGACGTAGACCAGTTGGCTGCCTTTTGCCAAGTCAACCTCCATTGTTTCCAGTATGGCTTTGTCACCTACCCATCGATTGTCCCGAAAGATAATCAAGGCCATCGTCTCGACCTCCTGTCGGTGCAGGATATGGATCTGGAACTGTAGTACACCAAGGTGCATGTACTGCATCCCGCTCCTTTGCAGTTGGTGGTAGCTTTCCTCCTGTATGAAGGTTAAATCTACCTGGTCAATATTAATGCACAGGATTGTTCTTTTGACCTGTGCGTGTACACCCGATGGTGTGCATCATCCCTCCTTGAGTGGTATAGGACTTCTGCCGGGACTATGGCAGCCCTTTCCTGCATCGACAACCTCAGTTGAACCTGGGGATTGATCTGCTGCTCCAGTGTGTCCCGTGGGGTGTTTCTGCCCATGAGGAATCTGCCCATCCTTCTTGTTGTTTGTTGGGCAGTGTGGAGGTGCCTATGGCTCCTCTGGTAGACTCGTATTTTATCCTCGAACAGAGGAGAGGATGTTGAGATAGATGGTTGCTTCTGGATTAGCTGGGTGCTCGCTCTTGAAGCCATCAGCTTTCGAGTCTCCATTTTTCTTCTTCAAGTATACAGAACGGGTCCTTAAAGACCCTCAGTGCTCCTCGTTCCTCCTGAGCCCTTTGAGTGATAGATGCACGTTTCTCAAGCTGGTGGAGAAGCTTGCCTAGTTGGGCAAGGCTGCTGCTTGGTCCTTCTAGTTGTGTGCAAATCTCTTCCTCAGGCTGTTTTAGATGCCTGATGGATTCGATTACAAGTTCGCGGGCCTCCTGTTTTGTCAGAGGCCTGCTGTATAGGACTGCAGTTGTGAGAGTTCTTAAAGAAACCTCTAACCTTGAGATTTCTTGTGTAACATCATGACACAGTTCAAGTATTTGTTTAAAGTTCTTTAGGTTCACTTTCGATGAGAGAGAGGTTTTATCGTAAATTATAGAGATATTATGAGCCAACTGATTTGTTGAAACTTTGGAAACTGAGGTGAGGTCAAGGTACTCGAGATTGGAAGTTCAAAAATATTCATACCACTCCTGAATGGATTTTTCCCATGTATCAGACATATGAACTAATTATCCACAATTACTAAAATTACCCAGGGGTAAGTTCCAGATTAAATCAGAATTATATTGGGATCACACAAGTGTGCCCTTGGGCTTACAATCGGCCTCCTGCCTTCGCTGCCAAGTTAGGACTTGTTCTTTTTCCCAGCTAAATTCTTACCTAATTCGCATAATACCGCAGAGGTGAAAGATAGCGACTATGAATTTTAACTCAAAATCTGAACACGGTAGTTAAAGAAAAACAGGATTTTGGTAATCACAATCCCTTACCTCGAACTCTTGCCACCCTGACCTCTGAAGTGTTTTACTCCTCCATATCTTTGGCAGGCTCTGATACCATGTGGTTTTTTGAGGCTTGTATGTGATCCTAGGCCAAAGCTCAAGTGGATTTCAGCGTGGTCTGGGAATTCGAAGTGGTTACGAAGAATGTTTCGTAGAGCAACAAGAAATAAGAGAGGGATATGGAAAACTTTCAGATTCTTATTACTCAAATTCTATCTCATTTACAATGGTAGTGGCCCTTATATAGAGGGCGTAGTGATGTAAGCGCTTACCTCAGCAGGTAGTATGAGCTAAGCGCTTACATCAGCGCTACAGTAAGCCTATACTAGTAGGCCTATAGCCTTAACAAAAGGCTACAAATCCTATCTTATCCTATGGCCTAGCCTTTACAGAAGTGGCCAAAGGATGTCATATCCTAGATTATAGCCTAACTTGTCTCCTTGCTAGGCTAGCTCCTAGCTAGCTTATCTTTTTGCTAGGCTAGCCCCTAGCTAGCTTGTCTCCTTGCTAGGGTAGCTCCTAGCTAGCTTGTCTTCTTCCGAGCTAGCTTGTCTTTTGCTTTGTAGTACGGGTTAGCATTTTGTCACCAGTTCCTTCCCCCCAGTAGAAGTTGCTGCTGTAGCAGTAGCAATAGTAGTAGTAGCATTATCATTTGCAACAGTTGTTGCAGTAGTAGTAGGAGCTACAGCAGTAGTAATAGAAATAGTAGTTCTTGCAGTAGTAATAGCTATGGCAGTAGTAGCAATTGCAGTAGTAGTAGCAGTAGGGGTCATAGTACTAGTAGTAGCTGTAGCAATAGTAGTAGTAGTAGTAATAGAAGTAGTAGTAGCATTAGTTATAGCAATAGGAGTTGTCATAGTTGTAATAGTTGTAGCAATAGTAGTATTAATAGTAGTAGTAGTTGTAGTAGTAGTACTAGCAGTAGTAGTTGGAGCAGTAATAGTAGTATTATGAGTAGTAGTAGCTGTAGGAGTAGTCGTAGTGGTAGTAGTAGTAGGAGTGGGAGTGGTAGTAGTAGAAGTAGTAGTAGTAGTAGTAGTAGTAGTGTAGTAGTAGTTGTAGTGGTAGTATTAGTAGATGTAGCAATAGCAATAGTAGAAGTAGCAGTAGCGATAGTCGAAGTAGTAGTAGAGGTAGCAGTAGTAATAGGAGCAGTATTAGTAGTATTAAGAGTAGTAATAGTAGTAGGAGTAGTAGTAAAAGTAGTAGTAGTAGTTGCAGCATTTGTTGTAGTAGTTGCAATAGTAGTAGGGCAAGTAGTAGTAGTAGTAGCAGTCGTAGCAATAAAGAGTAGCAGTAGTGATAGTAGAATTAGTGGTAGTACCATTGGTAGCAGTACCAGTAGCAATAATAGTGGTAGTTATAATAGTAGTAGGAGGAGGAGGAGGACGTTGAGGAGTCACAGTAGTAGTAGTAATAATAGTAGTAGTCGTACTCGTAGCAGTATTAGCAATAGTGTTAGGAGTGGTGGTAGTTAAAGCAGTAATAATAGTAGTTGTCGTTGTAGGAGTGAGAGTAATAGTAGTAGTGGTAGTTGTAGTAGTTGTTGTTGTTGTAGTAGTAGTAGCAGTAACAGTAGTAGAAGTTGTGGTAGTTGGATTAGCAGTTGCGATAGCAACAATTATAGCAGTAGCAGTAGTAGTAGTATTTGCAAAAGTGGCAGTAGTACTAGTAGCAAGTACTAGTAGTAGTTGTGAAGGTGTTGTAGTAGTTCTTGCAGTAGGAGTAGTAGTAGGAGTAGCAATAGTAGCGATAGTAGTAGTAATAGTGGAAGTAGTTGCAGTAGCAGTAGCAGTAGCAGTAGTAACAGTAGTAGCAGTCGTTGTAGTTGAAGCAGCAACAATGTAGTACCAGTTGTAGTAGTAGTAGAAGTTGGAGTAGTACTAGTCTCGGTTGCAACAATATCAAGAGTTGCAGTAGTTGCAGTAGAAGCAGTAGTAGTAGTAGCATTAGCAGTAGCAGTAGCTGTAGTATTAGTAGGAGTAGTAGTTGCAGTAGTAGTAGCAGTAGTAGTGGTAGTGGCAGTAGTAGCAACTACAGTAATAGTAGTATTAGGAGTAGTAGTAGCAGTAGGAAAAGTAGTAGCAATAGTAGTAGTAGCAGTTGTAGCAATAGTAGCAGTAACAGTAGTAGTAGAAGTTGTAGTAGCGGCAACAAGAGTAGCAGGAGCAGTAGCAGTAGTAGCAGTTACAACAGTAGTAGTAGTAGTAGCACAACACAACTACTACAACTAGGACAATAAAGACCACTGCTACTACTACTGCTGCTATTACCATTGCTACCACACCTACTACTACAACTTCTAGCTCTGCTTCCACTACCACTACTACTACTGTAACAATTCTTACTACTATTGCTACCACTAGTATAACTACTACTATTACTTCATCTACTACAACAACTATAACAACAACTTCTACTACCGCAGCAACAACAACAACAACAACCACAACTACTAGTATTACTACTACTACTACTACTGCAATTGCTACTAAAGCTGCTACTACTACTCCTACTACATCTCCTACAACTACTACTACAACTGCTCCTATTGTGACTACCACTACTACGACTACTGCTCTACTGCTACTAGTGCTACTAGTACTACTACAACTATTTCTACTACTACTCCAACTACTGTTACTACTACTACCACTCCTACTCATACTACAGCTAATTCCAATACAACTATAGCTCCTACTGCTCCTACTACTACCACACTAGCTACTTGTACCATTACTATAGATACTACTATTACTGTTACTACTGCCAATACGGCTACTGCTACAACCACAACTGCCACTACTGCTGCTACTACTACTGCTTCTACTGCTAGTAATATTACTACTACTACCATTACTACCAATCCTACTTCTACTACTACTAATTCTCCAACTACAACTAGTTTTGCTCCTACTAATGCTGCTACTGCTACTGCTACTACTCTTACTACTACTACTACAACAACAACTACCACTATTCCCAAAATTGCTACTTCTATTAATACTATTACTACTACTACTACTACTACGACAATGGCTACCAGTGCTACCTCAACTACAACTACTGCTGCTACTACTACTGTTACTACTAATGAGACAACAAGTACTATTACTACTACAATTTCTACTACTACTTTTGCTCCGGCTACATAAACTAATACTACTACTTCAACAACTACTATTGCTGCTACTACAGCTATTACTGCTATTCCTACTACAACTACTACTATGATTGCCACTACTACTGCTACTACTACTACTACCACTCCTGCTACTCTTGCTACTACCATTACTACTACAACTACCACTACTACTACTATTACTACTACTGGTAGTAATAGTACTATTTCTACAACTACTTCTACTATTACTAGTACTACTACTTCTCCCACAACTAGAACTACTACTAATGCTACTGCTGCTGGCACAATCACCACCACCACCACCACCACTACTACTACTACTACTCCTACTTCTACTCCAACTAGTTCTCATACTACTACTGCTACTGCTACTACTACCGCTACTACTGCTACTTCTACTGCAACCACTACTACTACTACAACTACTACTGTTGCTACTACTACCGCTACTACTGCTAGTCCTTGAACTGCGACAATTACTACTACTACTACCACTACTACCACTACTACTCTTACTACTACTGCTACTGCTACAACTACAACAACAGCAACAACAACTACTGCTACTACAGCTATGATTGCTACTACTACTACTATTGCTAATACTACGGCTACTACAGCTATGACTGCTATTACTACTATTGCTGCTACTACGGCTACTATAGGTGGAACTGCTACCCCTACTATGACCGCTACTGCTGCGACTACTGCTACTACTATTACTACTACTTCTACTACGGCTACTATAGCTACTACCATTACTACTACTACGACTACTGCTAATATTAATACTACTATTACTGCTGCTACTACTACTACTACAACAACTACTACTACTAGTACTAAAGCTAATACTACTACAACTACTACTACTAATGCTATTGCTGACACTACTGCTACTTCTACCACTACTACTCCTACTACTACTGCTACTAGAACTACTACTACTGCTACTGTGGACCCTACTGCTACTTCTACCACTACACTACAGCTGCTACTGTTGTTGCTATTACTACTACTACAACTACTATTTCTAGTACTACTAATGCTGCTATTGCTTTTACAACTGTTAGTGCTGTTGCTACTGCTACGACTACTGTTACTACTGCTACAGCTACTACTATGGCTATTATTACTGCTGCTGCTAGTGCTACTGCTCCTACAACTACTGCTACTACTACTACTACTACTACTAATACTACTACTGCTTCTACAACTAACTCTACTAGTACGACAACTACTACTGCTGTTACTACGGCTGCTCCTAATAGTAATACTACTACTAATTCCACAAGTACCACTACTACTATTACTACTTCAATTGCTACTACGAATGTTGCTGCTACTACTACTTCTACAATAACAACAACTACTATTGCTATTATGACTACTACTACCGCTACTAATACTGTACTACTACTATAATTACTACCGCTACTACTACTGCAACTGCAACTACTGTTTTTGTTACTACTCCTACTACTACAACTCATCCTACTACTTCTGCTACTACAACTATTACTACTACTTCCCCTAATTATACTACTTCTGCAACTACTACTACTATGGCTACTATTGCTTCTACAACAACAACTGCTACGACAGATACCACAACTACTAGTTCTGCTAACTACGCCTGCTACTACTACAATAACAACAATAACAACAACAACTACTACTACTTCTACTACAACTAATACTACAACTACTACTATGATGACTACTACTACTAGTACTACTACTACTACTAGTACTACTACTACTAGTACTACTACTACTACTACTACTACTACTACTACTATTAATACTACTACTAGTACTAGTACTAGTACTACTCCTACAGCTACTACTTCAAGAACTACTACTCCTCCTCCTCCTCCTCCTCCTTCTACTGCTACTACAAGTACAACTACTGCTACTACTTCTATCACTGCTACAACTACCACTCCTCCTCCTCCTCCTCCTCCTACTACTATTATTACTACTACTACAACAAATACTATTTCTACTACAACAACTACTAATACTACTAGTATAACTACTACTGCTGCTGCCGCTGCTGCAACTACAACCACTTTGACTACTGCTTCCGCACTACTATTTCTATTAACACTATGCCTTCTACTGCTACTACTACTACTATTGTTATTACCTCTACTACAATTGTTACTAATGCAACTACTCCTATCATGACTACTAATACAACTGCTAAGACCACAATTATGACTACTATTGCTATTACTACTACTACTGCTACTTCTGTTACAACTACTATTGCTACTAATACTTCTACTTGTACAACTGCTTCTACTGCAACTACTACTACAGTTGTTACTACTACTTCTCACATTACCACTACTTCTGCTACTACTACTTCTACTACTACTACTACCGCCGCTAATATACTACTACTACTTCGGCTACTACTAGTACTACTTATACGACCACTCCTGCTACTGCTGCTACTACTACTATAGGTACTACTTCTACTACTGCTGCTACTATTACCAGTACAACTTCTACTGCTGCTGCTACTGGCACTCCCACTACTACTACTACGACGACTACTGCTACTGCTGCTACTACCACTACTGCTTCTACTACAACTACAACTACTACTACTAGTACTATTACCGCTACTATTGCGGCTAATGTACTATTACTTCTACTAGTACTAGTACTACAACTACTGCTACAACTACTCCTAGTTGTACTACTATTACTACTACTGCTACTATGATTACTACTAATATTATTACTACAACATCTACTACTACTACTACTACTTCTACTAGTACTACTGCTGCTGCTTCTGCTGCTGTTGCTACTACTACTATCACCACAATTACTATGGCTACGACTGTTGCTACAACTAGCACTATGGCTACGAGTGCTATTGCTACATCTACTTCTCCTACAACAACTACTGCTACTACCACCACCACCACTACTACTACTACTACTACTACTACTACTTCTACTGCGGCTACTACTACTAGTAATACTACTACTATTACTACTACTCCTGTTACTTCTACTCATGCTACTTCTATATCTACTGCTACTACTATGACTTCTACTACTACTGCTGCTGCTGCTGCTACCACTACTGCAACAGGTACTAATATTACTATTACTGCTGCTACACCACTACTACTAACCACTACTTCTACTACTAACTACTACTAGTACTACTACCACTACTATTGCTACGGCTATAACTATGACTTCTACTAACTGCAACTACTACTACTTCCACTATAGCTCTACTACTACTACTACAACAATAGCTACCGCTGCTCCTATAGCCACTACTGCTTCTGCTACAACTACTACTACGACTATTGTTATTACTACTACTACTAATACTACTACTATTGTTGATTCTAGTGCTACTACAGCAGTTGCTACTACCATTACTATTACAACTACCATTACAATGACTACTACTTCTACTACTACTATTATCGCTACAACTACTACTACTTCTACCACTACTACTACTGGTAGAACTACCACTTCGCATACTACTATTAATACTACTACTACTATTACAGCTACTGCTACTACTAATACACCTACTACTACTACTACTATGCTTACTACTCCTCCTATTACTACATCTACAACTACTTCTGCTAATACTACTACTACTATCATTGCTACTATTGCTATTACTACTGCTACTCGTGCTACTATGATTGCTGCTTCTTTTGTAGCTGCTACTACTTATACAACTATAATTGTTATTACTACTATTGTTGATACTGCTCTACCCCTGCAACTATTGCTACTACTTCTAATAGCACTATTGTTACAATAGCTGCACCTACTACTACTACCCCAGCTACTCCAGCTTCCATAGCTACTATTACTACTACTAATACTAATACTAATCCTTCTGCTACTACTTCTACTACTGCTACAAATGCTACTACTACTACTGCTACTACTGCTACAACTACTTCTACTAGTTCTTCTACCACTATGACTACTACTACTAGTATGACTACTACTACAACAACAACAACAACTACTACTACTACTACTAATACTACTACTACAACTACAATTGTTCCCATTACTCCTATTACTACTAGCACAACTACTGCTACTATTGCAACTAGTACTACTGCTACTTCTATAGCTACTTATGATACTACTACCACTAATACCACTAGTTTTACTACTATTACTGTGGCTACTGCTACAATAATGACTATTAGAACCATTACTATTGCTACTAGTGCTACTACAGCTGTTGGTACTACTAAGACTACTAGTACAGCTAATACTGCTACAGCCACCACCACCACTACTACAGCTACTAGTATTGCATGATTGCTACTACAGCTGTTGGTACTCGCATGATTGCTACTAGTATTGCTACTCCTACTACAACTAGTCCTGCTACAACTACTATAATTACTATTACTATTACTACTACTCCTACAACTAGTACTAATACTTACTACCACTACAACTACTTCTACAGCTACAACAATTCCTACTACTACTATTACTACTATTACTACTACTATTTTTACTACTGCTATTATTACTACTACGACCTACTTCTCTACTAAACACTACTGCTCCTACTTCAACTACAGCAACTACACTACAACTACTCTACAGCTACAACAATTCCTACTACTACTATTACTACTATTACTACTACTTATTATCTACTGCTATTATACTACTCCGACTACTTCTCCCCTACTCACCACTACTGCTACTCCTGCAAACTACTGCACACTTACACTACTACTAACTTCTAATTATAACTACCACTACTTACTACCAACAACTACTTTTACTTTGCTACTAATACTCGCCACAAACATGCCTACTATTGCTACTACTTCCAAGACTACTACTACTGCTATACTACAGCCTAGGATTGCTACTACTCTTACTACTGTGCTACTACTACTTTTAGTACCAACTACTGATTCTACTGCTACTGCTAATTCTATACCCACCACACCACCACACCACTACTACTTACACTACTACTACTACTACTACTACTACTACTACTACTACTATCACTACTAACTACTTTATACTCTTATAATATACCGCTACTACGAGTGCATACAGCTACTCTTACTACAATTTGCTATTACTACTCTACTACTATACTACTACTATATTATCTACTACTTACTATTATTACCTGCTTTACTACTCTGCCATTACTAGTACTGCTATTACTAGGACTACTACTTCTACTACTACTATTACTACTCCCTTTATGAATGCCTACTATACTACTTATTACTACTAATATAATACTACTACTACTACTACTATTACTCTACTGCACTTTGCTACTACTACTACTACTACTACTACTTCTCCTACAATAACAACTACTACTAATTGTCCCACTACTACTACTTTTAAAACAACTACTGTTGCTACTATGGCTACTACAGCAACTACTACAGCTACTACTACTGCTGCTTCTACTTCTATTACTATAGCTACTACTAGTACTGCAACTATTGCTGTTACTACTACTACCCTAACTACTACTAGTAGTACTGATACTACTACTGCTACTTCTACTACCACTATGACTGCCACTACTGCTACTGCTACTGCTACTTCTGCTCCTACTCTTACTGCTTCTGCTTCTACTAGTACTGCTACTACCAGTACTATTACTACTATTAATACTACTGCTAGAACGACTACTGCTACTGCTACTACTACAACAAGTTTAACTACTTCTACTCCCACTACTGCTGTTGCTACCGCTGCTGCTACTATGACTATGACACAACTACTATTATTGTCGTTGTAGCTACTACTACTACTATCACTACAATTGATGCTATTATGGCTACTACTAATAGTACTGCTAATGCTGCTACAACAACAACAACTACTATTGCTAATACTACTACTTTTCCTACTACTATTACTACTACTGTTGCTACTACTATTGCTACGATTATTACTACTACTTCTACTTCTATTACTGCTACTACTAAGACTACTACTTTTGCTACAACTACTATGACTGCTACTACGTCTACTATTACTACTACCACTACTACTACCATGGAAACTATTGCTACTACTATGGCAACTACAGCTACTATTGCTACTATTACCACTGCAACTACTTCTACTACTATTACTACTACAACAACAACTACTACTGCTGCTGCTACTACTATTGCTACTGCTGCTACCATTGCTACTACTATTACTTCTGCTTTTACTACTACTACCACTACTGCTACTACTGTTATTGTTGTTGCTACTACTACCACTAATACTGCTTGAATAACTACTGTTACTATTACTACTTCTACTACTGCTGCTACTGCAACTACTTCTAGTATTACTACTATAGCCACAACTGCTAGAACTACTACTACTACTCCTACTTTTGCTACTACTGCTAGTGCTGTTACTACCGCTATTACTACTAGTAGCCCAACTACTACTGCTTCTACTACCACTATGACTACTACGGCCACTTCTGCTACTACTTCTTCTCCTACTACTACTTCTTTTGCTACTACTAAGACTACTATTACTACTATTACTACTACTCATACTACTATGACAAAGACTACTACTACTGCTATTACTATTGCTACAACTAGTACTACTACTACTACTACAACTTCAACTCCTACTTCTGCTACTGCTACAACTACTACTACTAGTACTACTATTACTACTACTCATACTACTATGACAAAGACTACTACTACTGCTATTACTATTCCTACAACTACTACTTCTACTGCTACTACTACAACTTCAACTCCTACTACTACTACAACCAGTACACTACCACTATGGTTGTCGTTACTGCTACTACTACTATTACTACATTTGCTACTATTATTGCTACTACTACATCTAGTATTGCTACTCCTACAAATACTACTATTGCTACTACTACTATAGCTACTACAAGAACAACTATAACTACTATTACTACTACTACTATGACAACTACTAATACCACTTCTACTACTATTACTATTACTACTGTGACTACTACTTTTGATACTACTACTACGACTGTTGCTTCTACTACTATTACTACTACCACTACTACTACTTCTGCTACTGCTATTGCCACTACTGCTGCTACTACTACTACTACTACTACTACTATTCTACTACTATAGCTGCTACTACTACAGCTACTGCTATTACTACTACTTCTACTACTTTTGCTACTGCTACTGCTACTGTGCTACTATTACTACTACTACTATGACTACTGTTGTTTTTGTTGCTGCTACTACTACTACTAATACAGCTATAATAATTACTATTACTGCTACTACTACTCCTACTACTATTGATACTACTACTGCTGATACTACTACTACTACTCAAACTCCTCCTCCTACAACTACTACTACTAGTATTACTAATACTAGCACAACTACTACTATTACTGCTGCTACTACAACTACTACTACTACTGCGACTACTACTGCTACTACTACTACTATTGCTACTAATACTAGTACTACTTCTGCTACTACCACTACTTCAATTTCAACTACTATTAATTCAACTGCTACAACTACTACTATTACTACTGCAAACTTTCCTACAATAACAACTACTATTGCTAGTCTTACAACTACTACTACTCCTAGTACTACTACTACTAATGCATCTACTACTACTACTACTACTACTGCTACAACAACTACTACTAGAGCTTCTACTACTAGTTCAACTATTGCTACTGCTACTACTACTGCTGCTGCTGCTCCTTCTACTATTACTACTACTACTACTTATGTTGCTACTCCAACCACTACTACAACTACTTCTCATATTACAATGACTGCTAATACTACAGCTAGTAAAACTACTGTGACTATTATTATGGCTATTGCTACTATTACTACCCCTAATAATATTGAAACTACTACTTTAATTACAACAGCGACTACAACTCCAGCTACTACTACTACTACTACCACCACTACCACTCCCACTACTACTACTACCACCACTACTACTTCAACTACTACTATTACTACTACTACCACCACTATTACTACCACTACTAGTACTCCCACTACCACTCTACCACTACTACTACTACTGTTACTGCTACTACTACTACTACTACTACTACAATTACTGCTACTACTGCTACTGCTACTATAACTCCTAATACACCCACCACAACTACTACTATTATTAATAGTACTACTATTATTTTTGCTATTGCTGCTGCTACTTCTTCTACTACTACTACTACTACTTCTACTACTACTACTACTACTAGTACTACTACTACTACTATTTCTACTTCTACTATGACTACTATAGTTATTGCTGCTATTGCTACTATGACTATGAGTGCTTCTACTGCTTCTATTACTATTTCAGCTATTACTGCTACTACTACTATTAGTACTAATACTACTATTGATACTACTACTACTTGTATGGCTACTAATACTACTATCGCTAATACTACTACTACTGTTACTACTACTCCTCCTATTTCTACTATTGCTCCTACTTCTACTACCGCTTCTACTATTTCAACCACAACGACAATAATAACAACAATAATAACTACTACCACTACTACAATAGCTACTACTATTACTACTACAACTACTACTACTGCTACTAATACAACTGCTACTACTTCTACTACTGCTGCTACTGCTACAACTACTGGTGCTACTACTACTGGTACTACTACCACTTACTAGTACTAGTACTACTGCTACTACTACAACTTCTACTACTGCTACTTTGACTAGTACAACTACTTTTGGTTCTACTACAACCACTATAGCTGCTACTACTACTTCTACTACTATTACTACTACTACCACTATTGCTACAAGTATACTACTGATACTACTATTGTTGCTACTACAACAACTACTACTACTAGTACTATTCCAATTACTATTACTGCCATTGCTACTTCTACTGATATTGCTACTACTAATGTTGCTACTACTACAACTACTACTACCACTACTACTACTATCGCTTCTACTACTACTACTAAAAATGCAACTATTGCTATTACTATTTATCGTAGTAGTACTTGCAATTATAGCAATAGTAGGAGAAGTAGTAGGAGTAACAGAAGGAGCAGCAGAAGTACTAGTAATAGTAGTAGTAGTAGGAGTAGTAAAAGCCAAAGTAGAAATGGTAGTAGTAGTAAAAGTAGTAGTTGAAGGGGTTGTCATATTAGTAACAGTAGTTGTAGCAGCAGTAACAGAAGCAGCAGCAGCAGCAGTAGTAGTAGCAACAACAATAATAATAGTAGTAGTAGTAGCACCGACTATAGTAATAGTAGTAGTAGCTGTAGTAGAAGTACTAGTAGTTGTAATAGTAGCCATAGAAGCAGTAGTAGGAGTTATAGTAGAAGTAATAATAGTAGTAGCTGCTGGAATAGTAGTAGTTGCAGTAGCTATAGTAGTAGAAGTAGTAGTAGAAGCAGACATAGTAGTCAAAGTAGGAGAAGGAGGTGCAATAGTAGTAGTAGCAGTAGTAGTAGTGATAGTAGTAGCAACAGTAGTGGTAGTTGTACTAGTTTTAGTAGCAGTAGTTGTAGTAGCAACAACAACAACAACAACAAGAGTAGTAGTAGTAGTAGTAGTAGTAGTAGTAGTAGGAGTAGTAGTAGTAGTAGCAGTAGCATTAGTAGGAGTAGTAGTAGTAGTAGTAGTAGTAGTAGTAGTAGTAGTAGTAGTAGTAGTAGTAGTAGTAGTAGTAGTAGTAGTAGTAGTAGTAGTAGTAACAGCAGCAGTAGAAGAAGTAGTAGTAGTAGAAGTAGTAGTAGTCGCAGTTGTAATAGTAGGCATAGTTGTTGTAGTAGTCTCACTAGTAGAAGTAGTCGAGGTAGTAGTAGTAGTGGTTGGAGTTGTAGAAGTAATAATATTAGTAGTAGTAGTTGTTGTTGTTATTTTAGTAGAAGTAGTAGTCATAGTTACAGTTCTAGGAGGAGGAGTAGTAGTAGTAGTAGTAGTAGTTGTTGTTGTTGCTATAGTAGGTGTCACAATCACTGTACTAGTAGTATCATGAGTTGTAAGAGTAGCAGAAGTAATAGTCGTAGCACCAGCAGCAGTAGTAGTAGCAGTAGTTGCAGCAAAAGTCGTAGTAGCAGTAGTAGAAGTAGTAGTATTTGGAATAGTAGTAGGAGTAGTAGAAGTAGTAGTATTTGGAATAGTACTAGTAGTATTTGTCATAGTAGTAATAGTAGTAGTAGTAGGAGGAGGAGGAGGAGGAGGAGGAGGAGGAGGAGTAGCAGTTGTAGTGGTTAGTAGTCGAAGTAGCGGTAGAAGATGTAGAACTAGGAGTAGTGGTAGTCGCAGTGCAAGTAGTAGTTGCAATTGTAATAGTAGTTGTTGTTGTTGTAGTAGTAGTCTCACTAGTAGAAGTAATCAAGGTAGTAGTAGTAGTGGTTGGAGTAGTAGATGTAATAGTATTAGTAGTAGTTGTTGTTGTTATTTTAGTAGAAGTAGTAGTCATAGTTACAGTTGTAGCAATAGTCGTAGTAGTAGTAGTTGTTGTTATTGCGATAGTTGTTGTCGCAATCATAGTACTAGTAGTATCATGAGTGGTAAGAGTAGCAGCAGTAATAGTCGTAGACAATAGGCAGTAGTTGTAGTAGCAGTAGTTGCAATAGAAGTCGAGTATCTACCATAAAAGTAGGTAAGTATATTTGAGAATAGTAGTAGGAGGTAGTAGAAATAGGTCGTAATATTGGAAGAGTACTACCGTAGTAGTAGTAGTAAGTAGTAGTAGTCGTAGTAGTCGTCTCGTAACGGTCGTCTTCGTAGTCGTAGTCGTATAGTCGTGCGTAGTAGACTACGTCGTCCGGTAGTCGTCGGTCGTAGTAGTAGCAGTAGCCGCCGCTGTAGTAGTAGCAGCAGCAGCAGCAGTAGTAGTAGCAGTAGTAGTCATAATAGCTGTACTATCAGGAGTGGTAGTCGTAGTAGCAATAGTAATAGTAGTATTTGTAGTATTAGGTGTAGTAGTAGTAGTAGTAATAGTAGCTGTAGTAGTTGTAATTGTAGTAATGGTAGTAGTCATAGTAGTTGTAGTAGTTGTAGCAATCTTGGTAGTAATAGTATTAGATGTGGTAATAGTAGTAGTAGTACGAGTAGTAGGAGTAGTAGTAGTAGGAGTGGTACAAGTATTAAAGGCAATAGCAGTAGTAGTAGTAGTAGTAGTAGTAGTAGTAATCGTAATAGTCATAGTCGTTGTAGTAGCTATAGGAGTAGTGGTAATTCTTGTAGCAGAATTAATAGCAGGTGTAGTTTTATGAGTAGTAGTTGGTGTATGAGCTGTTGTAGTGGCAATAGCACTAGTAATTGTTGGAGTTGTAGCAGCAGTAGTAATAGGGGGAGGTGGAGGAGGAGTAGAAGTAGTTGCAACAGTTGCACTAGTGACAGTAGTAGCAGTAGCTGTAGTAGTTATAGTAGTAAAAGGAGTAGTAGCACTTGTAGCAGTCGTAGTAGTAGTAATTGGAGCAGTTGTAGGAGTAGGGATAGTAGCAGGAGTCGTACTACTAGTAATAGTAGTAGTAGGAGTAGTAGTTGTAGTAGGAGGTGGAGTAGTAGGAGTACTAATAGAAATAGTAGCAGTAGGAGTTGGAATAGCGGCAGAAGTAGTAGCAGTAGTAGCAGTGGCAGTTGTGGTAGTAGCAGTAGTAATCGCAATAGTAGGAGTAGTGGTCGTAGTAGCAGTAGTAGTAATTTGAGTAGGTGTAGGAGTCGAGGTAGGGGTAGCAATAGAAGTAGTAGTAGTAGTCATTGTAATAGTAGTAGAAGTAGTAGTAGCAGTAGTGGCAATGCCAGAAGTGGTTATAGCAGTAGTAGTGGTAGCAGCAATAGTAATCACAATAGTAGAAGTAGTGGGTATAGTAGTAGTAGCAGTAGAAGTGGTGATAGCAATAGTAGTAGTAATAATAATTTTAGTAGTAGTAGTAGTAATATTATTATTTGTAGTAATAGGTGTAGTAGTAGTATTGTGGTAGCCACAGTAGTAGTACTAGTAGTAGTAGTACTAATAATAGTAGTAACAGAAGAGTTAGTTGTTGTAGTAGGACTTGTAGTAGTTATACTAGAACAAGTAGTTGTAGTAGAAGTAGAAGAAGTAGTAGTAGTGGTAGTAGTAGTAGTAGTAGTAGTAGTAGTAGTAGTAGTAGTAGTAGTAGTTGTAGTAGTAGTAGTAGCAGTAGTAGTATCAGTAGTTGTAGTAGATGTAATAGTAGTTAGAGTGGTAGTAGCAGTAGAAGTAGGAGGAGTAGTAGTAGTTGCAAGAGTTGCTGTCGCAGCAGTAGCAGCAGCAGTAGTTGTTGTAGCAGTAATAGTAGTAGAAGTAGTAGCAGTACTGTTAGCCGTAGCAGTAGCAGTAGTAGCAGTAGTAGTAGTAGTAGAAGTAGTAGCAGTCCTAGCAGTAGTAGAAGCTACAGTAGTAGATGCAACAGTAGTAGTAGTAGGAGACCTTACAGTAGTAGCATTAGTAGTAGTAGTCGTAGTAGCAGCAGTAGCAGTGGTAGTCGTAGTAGCAGTAGTCGAAGTAACAGTGGTAATAATAGTGGTCGTAGTATTAGCAGCAGCAGTAGTAGTCAGGATAATAGTAGTAGTACTAGCAATATTAGCAGTAGTAGTAGTTGTAGCAAAAGGAGTAGTAGAAGTAGAAGTAATAGCTGCTGCAGCAGCATCAGTGGTAGCCGTAGTAGTAGTAGTAGTAGTAGTAGTAGTCGTAGGTGAAGTAGCAGTAGTAGTAGTAGTAGTATTAGCAGTAGCTGCAGTGGTCTTAGTTTAGTAGTAGTAGTAGTAGTAGTGTTAGCAGAAGTAGCAGCAGCAATAGTAGTAGTATAGTTTAGTAGTAGTATTAAAACTAGCAGCATATTTGCAGCAATAGCGTATTAGTAGTAGTAGTAGTAGCTATACTAGCAGTAGTAGAAACAATAGTAATAGTAGTCTTAGTAGAAGTAGAAGTAGTAGTAGTAGTACTTGTAGTTGTAGTAGTAGTAGTTGTTGTTGAAGTAGTAGCAGTTGTTCTAGTTGTCATGGTGGTGGTGGAATTAGGAGGAGGAGGAGGAGGAGTAGTAGTAGTAGTAGTAGCCATAATAGTAGTAGTAATAGGAGTAGAAGCAGTAGTAGTCACAGTAGTAGGAGTTTGGGCAGCAGTAGTTGTAATAGTAACAAAAGTAGTAATAGGAGTAGCAGTTGTAGTAGCAGTAGCAATAGTAGTAATAATAGTAGTAATAGTAGTCGTAGGGGTATGGCCAGTAGTAGTAGCAGTGGTAGCTGTAGTAGTTGTCACAGTGGCAGTAGTTGTAGCAGAGGTAGTAGTAGAAGTAGTAGAAGTAATACTAGCAGTAATAGTAGCAGTATTAGTAGTAGCAGCGGTGGTGGTTGTAGAAGTGGGAGTAGTAGTAGTATTAGTAGCAGTCATAATAGTATTAGTAGTAGTAGTACTAGTAGTAGTTGCAATAGTAACAATAGTAACAGTAGTATTGGTAGTAGTAGTAATAGAGATAGTAGTAGTAGTAGTAGAAGTTGCACTGGAAGCAGTAGCCATATTCGTAGTAGTGGCAGTGTATTAGTAGTAGAAGTTATTGTTGTAGTGGTTGTTGTAGTATTAGTGAAGTAGTAGTAGAGGTAGTAGTAGTTGTGGAAGTAGTAGTAGTAGCAGCAGCAGTAGTTATAGTAGTAATAGTCGTAGTGGTAGCAATAGTAGTAGTTGTTGTAGCATTAGTAGAAGCAACAACAACAGTAGTAGTAGTAGCAATGGTAGTAGTTGTTGTAGCATTAGTAGAAGCAGCAACAATAGTAGTAGTTGTAGTAGCAGTAGCAATAGTTGCGGTAGTAGTAGTAGTAGTATTAGTAGTAGTAGTAGTAATAGTATTAGTATTTTAGTAGTCATAGGAGTGGTAGTAGTAGAAGTAGTAGTTGTAGTAGTAGAAGCAGCAGCAGTAGTAATTGTAGTATTAGTAGTAATAGAAGTAGTAGTATTATTTGAAGTAGTAGTAGTAATAGTAGTAGTAATAATAGTAGGTGTAGTAAAAATAATAGTAGTAGTTATAGTTGTAGTAGTGGTAGCCATAGTAGGAGTAGGAGTAGTAGTGGTGGTGGTGGTGGTCGTAGTAGTGGTAGTAGTAGTTGTATTAGCAGTAGAAGCAGTGTTAGTAATAGTCAATATAGTAGTAGTACTAGTAGTAGTGTTAATAGTAGCACTAGTAGCAGTAGTAGTTGTAGTAGAAGTAGTGGTAGTAGTAGTTGTAGTAGTAGAAGTAGTTGCAGGAGTAGTAGTAATAACAGTTGTAGTAGTAGAAGTAGTACTAGTAGTATTAGTAGTAGTAGTAAAAGTAGAAGTAGGAGTAGTTGAAGTAGCAGTATAAGTAGCAGAAAAAGTAATAGTAGTAGTAGTAATAGTAGAAGTGGTAGCAGTAGTACTAGCAGTAGTAGTAGGAGTAGTAGTAGTAGTAGTAGTAGACATAATAGAAGCCGCAGTAGTCATAGTAGTTGTAGAAATAGCAGTAGTGGCATAGTAGTTGTTGCAGTAGTAGCAGCAGTTTAAGTAATAATAGTAGCTGAAGTAGTCATTGCAGTAGTGGTAGTTGTAGTAGTAGTATAGGTAGGAGCAGTAGCGCTGGTAGTAGTCGTAGTAGAACCCATAGGAATAGTAGTAGCAGTAGTTGCAGCAACAACAGCTTCAGCAACAATGGTAGTAGTAGTAGTACTAGCAGTAGGAATAGTAGTAGTAATAGTTATTGCGGTAGTAGTAGAAGTTGT
>RXID01019205.1:0-25168 GCA_005019695.1 Trichopus zeylanicus subsp. travancoricus
GCTTCCACAACTGCTACTGATACTAATTCTCCAACTTGTACTACTTTTGTTACTACTACTACTAAAGCTACTACTACTTCTAGTACTGCTGCTGCTACCACTACTATTACTACTACTGTTGCTACCACCACTACTAGTATAGCTACTACAGCTACTACAGCTGCTACTACTGCTACTATGGCTCTTGCTACTACTATTATAATTGTCGCGCCTACTACTTCTGCCACTTCTACTACAATTGCTGCTCCAACTACTACTGCTACTAATACAAATGCTACTAGTACTACTGCTATTACTACTACTACCGCTACTTCTACAATAACTGCTGCTGCTATTATAATTACTGCTGCTACTGCTACTACTACTACTACTACTACCACTACAACTACTACTGCTTTTGCTGCTACTACTAATACTCCTATTACTTCTCCTACTAATACTGCTACTCCTACTACTACTACAACAGCTTCTACTACTACTACCACTACTAGTAGAATTGCTACCACTACGACTTGTACTACTACTACTACTTCTGTTAATACTACTACTGCAATAATTGTTGCTGCTACTACTACTACATCTGGTTAGAACAACTAATACTAGCACTACAATTACTACTGCTGTAGTTGCTGTTACTGTTGTTGTTACTACTGTTACTGCTCTACTACTATTGCTACTACAACAACAACTACTACTAATTTTGCTACAAATACTGTAGCTACTACTACTACTACTATTGCTACTACCACACCTACAATTATAACTATTACTACTACGGCTCCTACTACTACTGCTGCTGCTACTTCTACCACTACTAGTATTATTGCTATCACTACTTCTACTACTACTAGTAGTGCTAGTACTACTCCCGCTGCTGCTACTACTAATCCTACTCCTACTCCATCTGCTATTACTACTAATGCTACTACTACAGCTGCTACAACAACAACTACTACCTCTACTTCTACCGCTACCAACACTACTACTACAACTTATACTGCGACTACTACTAGTTTTACTAGTACTAGTTCTACTACTACTACTACTATTAGTGCTACTGCTACTACTTACAACTAATGCTACAACTCCCATAGCTACTACTACTACTACTACTACTACTACTACTACTACTACTACTAATCCTACTATTACTACTATTACTTCTACTACCACAACGACTACTACTACAACTACTACTGCTGCTGCTACTACTATTACTACTACTACAACTAATATTACTGCTACTACTACCTCAACTACTACTGCTGCTACTACAGCTACTACTTCTATTACTACTGTTGCTACTACTACTACTACTACTACTACTCATATTGCTGCTACTACTACTACTACTTCTAGTACTTCTAGTACTTCTAATACTTCTACTCCTCCTACTACTACTACAACTCCAATTACAATAACTTTCTACTCCTACTACTATGTCTACTACTACTCGGGTGACTACTTCTACCACTACTACCACCACTACTACTACTACTTCTAGAACTACAACAACAACTACTGCTGCTATTCCTCCTCCTCCAACTACTAGTTCGACTATTACTATTGCTACTACTACTGCGGCTACTACAACTACTACTACTACTACTAGTCCTACTACTATTCCAACAATAATTTTCCTTAATACTACCACTACAATAACTCCGGCTACTACATCAACTACTACAACTGTTGCTGTTGAAAATACTACTACTGCTACAACTACTTGTGCTACTATTGCTACTACTACTACTACACTTATTCCTGCTGCTAATACTAATTCTACTATAACTACTACTACTACTACTACTACTACTACTACCACTACTACTACTACTACTACTACTACTACCACCACCACCACCACCACTTCTACTACTACTACTACTACTACTACTTATACTACTACTACTACTACTACTATTTTTGCTACTACTACTACAACTTCTATTACCACCACTATAACAACTATGACTACTGCTACTGCTACTCCTACTTGCAGTAGTACTACTACTTCTGTTGTTACTACAACCGCAGCTACTACTACGGCTACTACTACTGCTACTATTACTACTACTACTAGTACAACTTCTACTACTAGTGCTGCTACTACTACCACTACTAGTACTACTCCTACTACTATTAATGCTGCTGCTGCTCCTACGACTACTATTACTACTGCTACTACGGCTACTAGTACTGCTATTACTGCTGCTCTTACGCTTGCTGCTACTACTACTACTGCAACTACTGCTAGAAGTACTCCTACTACAACTACACCGTCTGTTACTACTAATACTACTACTCCTTCTACTACTAATATAATTGCTACTTCTACCTCTGCTGCTACAACAATTACTAGTACTTCCCCTACTTCTACTACTTCTGCAACAACTACTGCTTCTAAAATAGCAACTACTATTACTGCTGCCATAACTACTACAACTGCTACTAGTACTACTAAAACTACTACTACAACAATAACTATTACTACAATGATTACTACTACTACAACAACAACAACAATAACAACAACAACTACTACTACTACTACAACTACTACTGCTAATACTACTACTAGCACTACTACTTCTATTGCTCCTACAATTACTACTATCTGAATCACTACTACTACTACTCTTCCTCCTCCACCTCCTACTACTACTACTACTACTACATCTGCTACTACTTCTGCTACTGCAACCACTTCTACTACAACAACTACTACGATCACTATTACTACAAATACTACTATAACTACTAGTACTACAGCTACTGCTACTACTTTGACTACTATGACAACAGCCACTACGACTACTGGTTGTGCACTACTACTTCTATTACCATTTCTACTGTTATTGCAATGACTGCTTCTACTACAATGACTACTACTTTTACTACTACTGCTGCTACTGCTACTACCACTACTACCAGTCCTACTTATACAGCTCCTGCAACTACTAATTTTTCTACTTCTACTACTACTACTCAGAATACAATTAGGACTACTATTGCTACTACTACTACTACTACTACTACTGTTATAATAACTATTACTACTAATACTTCTGCTACTACTACAACAGCTGCTAAAGCAACTACTACTACAGCAATTATCACTACTTCTCATATTACCGCTACTTCAACGACTACTACTAATATACGACTACTACTACTGCTACTACTACCAGTACTTCTGCTACTACTAATGCTGCTACTGCCACTACGGGTACTACTACTGCTACTACTACTACTACTACTACTACTACTACTACTACTACTACTACTACTACTACTACTACTACTACTAGTACTGCAACTACTACTACTTCTATTAGTACTACCACAACCGCTACTATAAATGCAACTAGTACTACTGCTACTACTGTTATAGTTGCTCCTACTACTGCTCCCCCTACTACCACTACTTCTATTACTACTGCCACTACTACTATTGCTACTACTACTACTACTACTACTGCTACTACTAATACAACTCCTACTACTATAGCAACTACTACTTCTTCTACTACTACTAATCCTAAAACAACAATTGATATAGCTTCCACTACGTCGACTACTACTACTACTACTACTATGATCAGTACTACTTCTACTACTACAACAACTGCTGCTAATACTACCACTGCTACTTCAGCTATTACCACTACTACTACTCCCACTGCTACTATGGCTACTACTGCTACTACTACTACTACTACTACTCCTCCTCTAGCTACTGCAGTAGCTGATGCAATTGCTGCAACTGTTGCAACAGCTATGACTACAACTACAAATACTACTGCTACCATTGCTACTATGGCTGCTAATACTACTACTCCAACTACTATTGCTACTAATACTACTACTAATACTGCTGCTACTACTACTATAACTACTGCTACTACTACTGCTACAACTACACCTCCTACTACTACTGCTACAGCAACTGCTGCTACTACTACTGCTGGTGCTACAATCGCTACTACTACTACTACTACTCCGACTACTTCGACTGCTACTACTACAACAACTGCTACTACAATTACCAATACTACTACTACTAATATTGGTACTACTACTACTTCTCCTAGTAATATTATTACAGCTACTCCAACTCCTAATATGGCTTTTGCTGCTCCAACTAATACTAGTGCTGCTATTACTTCTACTCCAACTGCTAGTTTTTCTAGTACTACTACAGCTACTACTACTGCGACTACAATACCTACTACTTCTTCTATAACTATTACAACTGCTACTACAACTATTATTGCTGCTACTACTTCTGTTACTACTAATACTACTATACTACAACTGCTACTGCTACTACAGCTACCATTACTTTACCTACTACTACTGCTGCTACTGCTACTATGAATGCTACTACTACTACAACTGCTACTACTACGACTACAACAACAACAACTACTAATACCACTACTGATATAGCTGGTACTAGTACTGTGACAACAAATACTAGTAAAACTAGTAAAACTATTGCTACTACATCTCCAACAACAGTGATATCTACTACTACTACTACTCCTACATAAACAACAACAACAACTACTACTGCTGCTACAACTAATGCTAATGTTACTACTACTACTACTACTAATACTTTTACTATAACTACTACTACTACAATTGCTACTACTTCTACTACTACTACCACTATTACAACTGCTACGACTGCCACGACGGCTAACACAAGTACTACTACTACTTCTACAATTGCAACTACTAATATATCTACTACTATTTCTATTGCTACTACTATTACTACTTCCACTACTACTACTACTACTGCTCCTACTACTACTATTACTATGACAACTACCACTCCCACTACCACTTCTACAACAACAACTACTATTCCTACTACTGCTACTACTGCTGCTGCTACTGCTACTTCTATTGCTACTACTACTACTACTACTACTACTACTACTACTACTACTACTACTACTACTACTACTACTACTACTACTACTTCTACAACTACTACTGTCGCTGCCGCTACCACTACTACTACTACGACTACTCCAACTACCATGATTACTATCGCTACTACTACCACTTCTATAACAATTACCACTATTCCTACTACTGCTACTACTACTGCTACTGCTACTTATACTACTAGTCCTGTAGCTACTACTGCAACAATTGCTACTTTTCGTACTACAACTACTACTGCTAATACTATAACTACAATTGCTCCTGCTGTTACTACTACTACAACAATTATTACTATATCTGATATTACCACTACTGCAACTACTTCCAATTCTACTACTACTACTTCTACAGCTAATATACTACTACTGCTACTGCTACTACCACTACTACCAGTTCTACAACTACTACTACTTCCGCTACTGCCACAGCGGATGCTACTACAATTGCTATTACCACTACTACTACTTCTACTACTGCTACAGCTTCTACTGCAACTGCTGCTACTGGCACTCCCACCACTGCTACTACTACTACCATCGCTGCTACCATAACTATTACTACTACTGCTACTACTACTCCAACTAGTACTATTTCTCCTACTATTGCTGCTAATGTACTACTACTACTCCTGCTGCTGCGACTACTACAACTAGTCCTACTACTATTACCACCACTGCAACTATGATTACTACTGCTACTAATACAACTACTACAACAACTTCTACTAGTACTACTACTACTGCCACTGCTACTGATGCTGATCTGGTTGCTACTACTATTACTGCTACAACTGCTGCTACAACTACTGCTGCGACTACTACTATGGCCACGAGTGCAGCTGCTACTTCTACTACAGCTACAACAACTTGTTATACTACAACTATTAGTACAACAACTGCTGCTACTGCTGCTACTACTACTACTACGACAACAACAACTACTGCTACTATTACTACTACTGTTGTTGCTGCTACTACGACTACGACTACTGCTACAAATACCACTACTACTGTTACAACAACTACTACTTCTTCTACTACTACTGCTACTACTACTACTACTACTACTGTTGCTGCTACTACTTCTGCAAATGCTACTACTATTATTACTACTACTATAATGACTGCTACTAGTGCTGTTGTTGCTATTTCTGCTACTACTACTGCTGCTGCAACTACCACTAAGACTATTACTTCTACTAAAGAATACTACTACTGCTGCTGCTGCTACTGCTACTACTAACTACTGCTAGTAATACTTCTACTACTACAACTTCTACTACTACTACTGCTACTACTACAACTACAACGGTTGCTACTACTGCTGCTACTACTACTGCTACCACTATTGCATCTACTACTACTACTACTTTTGCTACTACTACAATAGTTGCTACTACCACTGCTAATACAACTACTCCTACTACCACTACAACCTCTACTACAACTACTACTACAACTACTACTACTACTTCTACTACAACTACTGCTAGTACTACTTCTACTACTACTACTTCTACTACTACTACTACTACTACAACTACAACTACTACTATTACTACTAGTACTTCTACTACAACTACTGCTATTATTGCCGTGATTCCTTCTTGTACTACTTCTATCGCTAGAACTACCACTTCTCATATTACTACTAACGCTGCTACTACTACTGCCTCTACTATTACTACTACTACTATTACGAATACTACTACTACGTCTACTACTACTTTTATTCCTACTTCTACTACTACTCCTACTATTACTACTACTACTTCTACTACTAATGCTACTACTACTACCACTACTAATTCTAATACTATAATTGCTACTTCTTATGCTACTACTGCTACTACTTCTACTACTACAACTATTACACTTCTAATACCACTAATGCTGCAACTACTACCACATCTACTACTAATAATAATAATACTTCCACTACCGCTACTACTGCAACAACTATTATTATTGGTATTGCTACTGCTACTACTACTACAACCACTTCGACTAGTTCTGCTACTACTATGACTACTGCTAAGACTATGACTATAACTAGTACTAGTATTGCTACTACTACAAATACTACTACTATTACAACTACAAGTGCTACCACTACTGCTATTACTACCAGCACTACTATTGCAACTATTGCTACTGCTACAATTGTTGTACTACAGCTACTTATGATACTACTACCACTACTGCCACAACTACTACTACTATTGCTACTACTACTGTAGCTATAACTACCAGAACTACTACTGCTCCTAGTATTGCTACTACAGATATTGCTACTACTACGACTAAAACTACAGTGAATATTGCTACTACCTCTACAACTACTACTACATCTAGTACTCTTACTATTACTACTAGTACTAGTACTGCAACTATTGCTACTACACTTGCTACTACTACTACTACTACTCCTCCTCCTACTACAACAGCTACTACTACTGCTACAATAATTACTACTACTACTGCTACTACTGTGGTTGCTACTATTATTACTACTACTAGTACAACTACTGCTATAGTAGCTATAGCTACTTCTACTACTATTACTACTACGACTACTACTATTACTACTATTACTACTTCTACGACTACTACTATCACTACTATTACTGCTACTACTACTACTACTTTCACTACTACTACTATTATTATTACTACTACTGCTACTACTACTACTTCTACTACTATTACTACAACGACCACTACTATTACTACTACTACTACTACTACTTCTACTACGACTACTACTACTAATGCTACTACTACTACTACGACTACAACTTTTCCAACAATAAGAACTACTGCTACTTCTTCTACTACTAGTACATCTACTACTACTAGTGCTACTACTACTTCTGCTACACCTACTACTATTATTACTACTACTATTACTTCCAATACTTTTACTACTACTACTCTATTACTACCACTACTGCTACGGCTAATACTGCTACTACTACTACAACTACTGCTACTACTGCAACCACTATTATGACTTCTTATCATATTGCTACTACTACTGCTACTATTACAGCGAATATAACTACTACAACTATTATTACGGCTATAGCTACTACTACTTCTACAAATACTAGAACTACAACTTCTATTACTACAGCTACTACAACTCCAACTACTACTACTTCTACAACTGCTACTGCTGATGCAACTACTACCACTTCTTCTACTACTATTACTACTACTATTACTACTATTACTCCTCCTACCTCTACTATGACTACTTATCACACTACTACTACTACAACAAATGTTACTGCTGCTACCACTTCAACTACTACTACTACTACTCCTACAACTACTACTATTGCTACTGCTACTACTGCTGCTGCTACAACTGTGGCTACTACTAATGTTGCTACCACTGTTGCGACTGCAACTAGAACTAATATTATTACTACAGCTACTAGTGCCGCTACTATTAATACAATAACTACTACTACTAATTTGAATACTACTATTGCTACAAATAATAACACTACCACTACTGCTACTTCTACTACTGCTGCTGCTGCTACTACTATTACTATTACTACTATTACTACTAGTACTACTGCTACAACTATTACTACTATTACCCCAACTACTACTACTACTTCTACTTCTACTAGTACAACTACTATTGTTACTACTATAGCTATCGATGATGCTACTACTACTACTGCTACTATTCTAATGTTGCTACTATTATTGCTACTACTATAGCTATGACTATTGCTGCGACTACTAGTATGGCTATGAGTGTTGCTGCTACTTCTACTACCACTACTACTACTGCCGCTACTATGAGTACTACTATAACTACTGCTACTACTACTGCTACTTTTGCTACTTCTACTGCTACTACTACTACAGCTGCTGCTGCTGTTACTACTACTACTACTACTACTACTACTACTACTACTACTACTACTACTACTATTGCTACTTCTTGTACTGCTACTATGACTACTACTACTACTACTTCTAATACAAATACTATTGTTACTGCTACTACTACTACTGCTACTGCTGCTACTACTACTACTACTATTGCTACTACTACTTGTGATGATTCTACTACTACTATTACTTCTACTGTTGCTGCTGCTGCTACTAGTACTATTGCTACTACTTCTATTACTGCAACTATCCTGGCTATTGCTTGTAGTACTAGTAGCAGATGAAGTGGGAGAAGTAGTAGCAGCAACAGCAGTAGTAGTGGGAGTAGTATGGGTAGTAGTAGTAATAGTTGTAGTTGTAGTTGTAGTAGTAGTAGTAGTTGTAGTAGTAGTAATAGTAGGAGTAGTAGCAATGATAGTAGTAGCCGTAGTAGCATTTGTAGCAGTAGTTATTATAGTAGAAATAGTTATTTTAGTAGTTGTTAAAGCAATAGTAGCAATATTAGCAATAATAGTAGTAGTCAAAGTAGTTGTAATAGTAGTAGTAGTTTTAGTAGTTGGGGTAGTAGTAGTTGTTGTTGTAGTAGTCATAGTCATAGTCGTGGTGGTAGCAGTGGTAGTAGCAGCAGCAGTAGTAGTAGTGGAAGTAATAGTTGCAATACTAGTAGTAGTAGCAGTAGGAGTAGTAGTACAAGCTATAGTAGTAGTAGAAGCAGTAGCAGCAGTAGCTGTTGTAGCAATAGCAACTATAGTTGTTGTTGTTGTTGTTGTAGAAGTAGCTATAGTCATTGAAGTAATCATAGTAGTAGTAGCAGTAGTAGCATTAGTAGTAGTACCAAAAGTAGTAGCAACTGTAGTATTAGTAGGAGAAGTAGTAGTAGCAACAGTAGTTGTTGTACGAGTAGTTGCAGTAGTAGTAGTAGCTGTAGTTGTAGTAGTAGTTGCAGCAGTAGTTGCAGGCCAAGTATTGGTAGCAGTAGTGGCCATAGTGGTAGTAGTGGTAGTCATTGTTGTCATAGCAGAAGTATCAATGTACTAGTAGTTGTTGTCATTGTTGTTGTTATAGAAGTAATAATAGCAGTAGCAGTCCTAGTAGTAACAACAGTAGTAGCTGTAATAGTAGTAGTAGTAGTAGCAATAGTAGTGGTAGAAGCAATAGTAGTAGCAATAGTAGCAGCAATTGTTATAGTAGTAGTAGTTGTAAGAATAGTAGTTGTATTAGTCTAGTAGTAGAAGTAGTAGTTGGTGAGGTAGTAGTAGTAGTGGTGATGGTGGTAGTTGTAGAAGCAGTAGTAGTAGTGGTAGTAGTAGTATTAGTAGTAGTAGTTGCAGTAGTAGTAGTAGTAGTAGTAGTGGGAGCAGTAGTAATAGGAGAAGTTGTACTAGCTGTAGCAATTGTAGCAGAAGTAATGATAGTTGTAGTAGTTAAAGTAATAGCTATCTTAGAAGCAACAACAGCAGCAGCAGTCGTAGTAGTGGCTATAGCAGTAGCAGTACCGATAGTTATTGTAGGAGAAGTAGTAGTAGTAGCAGTAGTAGTGGTAGCAGAAGTAGTAGTAGTTTCAGTTGTAGTAGTAATAATAGTAGTAGTAGTAGTAGTCATAACAGCCATACTAGGAGTAAAAGTAGTAGCAGTAGCAGTAGTCGCAATACTAGCATTAGCAGTTGTTGTAATTGCTACAATAGTAGTCACAATTGTAGCTGTTATAGTAGGAGTAGCAATAGCAGCAGTAGCAATAATAGTAGTAGCAGTATTTGTAGTAGGAGTAGTAGTTGTAGTACTAATAGCAATAGCAGTAGTAGTAGTTGTAGTAGTGGTAGCAACAAAAGCTTTAGTAATGGAATTAGTAGTTGTAGTAGTAGTAACATTAGATATAAAATTAATAGTAGTAGTAGCGCCTGGAGCAATAGTAGTAGGTGTAGGGGAAGAAGAAGTATAAGCAATAATAGTAGTAGAAGTTGTTATTATATTTGTGGTAGCAGTAGTAGCAGAAGTTGCAGTAGTTGTAGTAGCAGCAGCAGCAGTAGCTGTAGTAGTAGCAACAGCAGGTGAAGTAGTAGTAGTAGTAGCTGGAGTAGAAATAGTAGTAGTAGTTGTAGTAGTGTTAGCAATAGTAATAGAAGTCGGGGTAGTAGTTGCAGTTGTTGCAGTAGTTGTAGCAACCGTAGAAGTCATAGAAATAGTAGCAGTACAAGTAGCAGTAGTAGTAACAGCAATAGTAGTAGCCGCAATACTAGTAGTAGTAGTAGTAGTGGTGGTAGTAGCATTAATAGTAGCAGCAGTAGTTGGAGCTGTAGGAGCGATTGTTGCAGCTATAGTAGTTCGAGCTATAGTAGTAGTAGTAGTAGTAATAGTAGGAGCAATTGTAGTTGTTGTAGGAGTAGCAATAGTAGTGGTAGTAGAAGGAGTATCAGTAGTAGTAGTAGTGGTTGTAACACTAGTAGTAGTGGGAGTAGTAGTAGTAGTAGCAAGAGCAGCAACAACAGTAGTAGTAGTAGTAGCAATAGGAGTAGTAGTTGCAGTAGTAGTAGTAGTAGTAGTAGTCATAGTAGCAATAGGAGCAGCTGTAGCAGTAGTAGTAGTAATAGGAGCAGCAGTAGCAGTAGTAGTAGGCGAAATAGTAGTAGCAGAGGAGCAGTAGCGTTAGTAGTAGGAGTAGCAGTCACAGCTGTAGTTGCAGTAGTAGAAGTAGTAGTAGTAGCAAAAGTAGTTGCAGTGGAAGTAGTAGCCATAGTAGTAGTAGCAGTAGTGGTAGTGGTCGTTGCATGGAAGTAGTAGCAATAGTAGCAATAGAAGTTATTGTTGTTGTAGTAGTTATAGTCACAATAGAAGGACAAATACTAGTAATAGTAGCAGCAGTGGAAGTAGTACTTGTACCAATAGTAGTCGTAGTAGTGGTAGTAAAAGTAGTAATAGCTGAAATAATAGTAATAGTAGTATAGTTATTGTTGTTGTTGTTGTAGTAATAGTTGTAGCAGAAGTAGTAGTAGTAGTTTTAGTTGTCAAAGTAGTGGTAGTAGTAGTAGTAGTAACAACAGTAGGAGTAGGAGTAGTAGTAGTAATAGTGGCAGTAGCATTTGTTGTAGTAGAAGCAAGTGTAGTAGCAGTTGTTGTAATATTATTAGTAGTAGTAGTAGTCATTGTAGCAATTGTTGTTGTTGTAGCAATATTAGCAGTAGTAGCAATAGTAGCAGCAGTAGTAGTATTTTTGATAGTTGTGGTAGTAGTAGTAGCTATTGTAGTTGTAGTAGTAGCAGTATTAGTAGCAATAGGAGTAGTAGCTATCATAGTAGTAGTAGTCATAGTAGTAGTAGGAGAAGTAGTAATAGTGGTAGTAGCTATAATAGTAGCATTAGTAGTAGAAAAAGTGGAAGTAGGAGTAGTAGTAGAAGTATTAGTTGTTGTAATAGTAGTAGCAGCCATAGTAGTAGGAGGAGAATTAGTAGTACTTGCAATAGTAGTCGAAGTTGGAGTAGCAGTAGCAATAACAGCAATTGTATTAGCCGTATTACTAGTAGTAGTAGTTGTAGTAGTTGCATTAGTAGTAGTAGTAGGAGTAGTTGTAGCACTTGTAGTAGTTGGAGTTGTAGTAGTAGTAGTCATGTTAGTAGGAGCAGTAGTAGTTGCAATAGGAGTGGCAGTAGTGGTGGGAGTAATAGTAGAAGTAGTAGTGGTTGTGGTAGTATTAGGAAGAGGAGTAGTAGTAGCAGGTGCTGTAGTAGTAGTAATAATAGTAGCAGTTGGAGTAGGAGTAGTAGTTGCGGTAGTAGTAGTAGTTGGAGAAGTATTAGTAATAGTAGTAGCAGTAGCAATCGTTTTAGTAGTAGTAGTAGTGGGACCAGTCACAGTAATAGCAGGAGCAATAGCAGTTGAAGTTGTTGCAGTTGAAGTAATAGTAGTAGCAATAGTAGTAGTAGTATTATTAGTAAAAATAATAGTAGTAGTAGTACTGATGGAGCAATAGGAGTAGTGATTGTAGTGGGAGAAGTAGTAGTAGTAGGAGCAGCAGTAGTAGTGTTAGCATTAGTTGCAATAGCAGTAGTAGTAGTAGTAGTAGTAGCCATAGTAGCAGTTGAAGTAGTAGTAGTAGTAGCTATAGCTAGCAATTGTAGTATTAGCAATAGTCGTAGTAATAGTAGCGGTACCAGCAGTAGCGTTAGTAGTGCAAGTAGTAGTGGTAGTAGCAGAAGTAGAAGTTGTAGTAGTCGTAGTAGTAGTTAAGATAATAGCAGTAGTAGCAGTAGTAGCGATAGTAGTAGCAGTAGCAGTTGTAGTAGTTTTAGTAGTTGGGGTAGTAGTAGTTATCATTATAGCAGAAGTAGTTGTAGTAGTAGCAATAGAAGTAGTAGTAATTGCTGCAGCAGTAGCATTAGTACTAGGCGCAATAGCAGTAGTAGTAGTAGAAGATGTACTAGTAGTAGTAGTAGTTCTAGGAGAAGTAGTAGTAGTAGCAAAAGCAGTAGTAGCATTAGTAGTAGTAGTAGTAGCAGTAGCATTAGTTATAGTAGTAGTTTAAATACTAGTGGTAGTAGTAGAAGCTGTAGCAGAAGCTGCAGTAGTAGGAGTAGTACCCATAGTAGCAATAGTAGCATCAGTTGCAGCAGCAGTAGTAGTGGCAGTAGAACTTGTAGTAGTAGTAGTAGTAGTAGTTCTAGTAGTAGCAATAGTGGTAGTTGCAGAAGTAGTAGTAGTAGAAGTTGCAATAGTTGTACTACTAGAAGTAATAGAAGTAGTAGTAGTAGTAGAAGGTGTAGTCGGAGTAGTAGTAGCAGTAATTAGAGTAGCAGCGATAGTAGTGGTTGTAACAGGAGAAGTAGTAGTGGTAGTAGTAGTAGAAGTAATGGCTGTAATTATTGTAGCAATAGTAGTAGTAGCAGTGGTAGTAGTAGTTATAGTAGTAGTACTAGTAGTAAGAGTAGTAGCAAAAATAGTAGTAGTAGTAGCAGTAGCAGTGGATGCCTTAGTGGTAGTTTAGTAGTAATAGTAGTAGCAGGAGTAGCAATAGCAGCAGTAGTTGCAATAGTAGTTGTAGCAGTAGCAGTAGTAATAGGAGAGGTAGTAGTAGTAGTAGCAAACATAGTAGTTGTAGCACTAGTAGTAGTAGTAGGAGTAATAGTAGCAGCAACAGTAGTAGTATTAGTAGCAGTTTCAGCATTAGTAGTAGTAGTAGTAGCAGCAGCAGCAGCAGTAGTAGTAGTAGTGGAAGCAGTAGCAATAGTAGTAGGGGTTGTCTTAGTAGTAGCAGAACTAGTAGTTGTAGTGGTAGTAGATACAGTTGCAGCCACTGTAGAAATAGCAGTAGTAGTTGTAGTAGCAATTGTAGTAGTAGTAGCAGTAGCAACAGTAGCAGTAGTAGCAATAGCAGTAGTAGCGGTAGCAGTAGTTGTTGTAGAGGCGATAGTAGTAGTAGTAGTCATAGTAATAGTAGTAGTAGCTGCAGTAGTTGTAGCAGCAGCAGTGGATATAGTAGTAGTAGAAGTAGTAGTAGTAGTCGTAGCAATAGAAGTAGTAGTAGCTATATTAGTAGTCGCAATTGTTGTTGTTGTAGTAGTAGTAGCAGTAGTAGTAGTAGTAATTATAGTAGCAGTCGTTGTAGTAGTAGCAGCAATACTAGCGGTAGTAGTAGTAGTAGTAGCAATAGTAGTAGTAGTTGTAGTAGTAGTTGTTGTTATAGGGGAAGTAGTAGTACTAGTAGTTATCATTGTTGTAGGAGAAGTAGTAGCAATAGTTGTAGTTGTAGTAGTAGTATTTGTTGTCGTAGTAGTAGTACTAGTTGTATCAGTAGTGGTAATAGTAGTAGTTGTTGTTTTAGTCATAATGGTAGCAGCAACAGCAATAGTAGTAATTGTAAAAGTAGTAGAAGTAGTAGTCGTGGTAGCAGTAGTATTAGTGGTAGTAGCAGTAGCCATAGTAGTTGTAGCAATAGTAGCAGTAGTTAAAGTAGTAGTAGTAATAGTAGCAATAGCAGCCGTAGTTGTAGTAGTAGTAGTAGATGCCATAGTAGCATTAGTAGTAGTAGTAGCCGTAGTAGTAGGAGCAGTAGTAGTAGTATTAGTAGTAGTAATAGTAGTAGAAAACGTAGTAGTTATTGTAGTAGCCATAGTAGTAGTAATAGTAGCACTAGCAAAACTAGTAGTAGGAGTAGAAGCAGTTGCAACACTAGTATTAGTTAGAACAGGAAAATTCATAGTAACTGTTGTAGTAGCAATTGTAATACCAGTAGAAGTAGTAGTAGTAGTTGTTATTGTTGTAGTAGTAGTAGCGGTAATTATAGTAGCAGTAGTAGTAGTAGTAGCAGTCCAAGTAGTGGAAGCAGTAGCTGTAGTAGTAGTAGTAGTAGTTGTAGTAGCGGCAGCACTAGTAGTAGTAGGTGTACTAATTGCAGTCGCAATACTAGAAGCAGTAGTTATATCAGTAGCAGCAGTAGCATTAGTAGTAGTATTAGTACTAACAGTAGTTGGAGTAGTAGTATTAGCAGCCGTAGTAAGAATAGTCGCACTAGTGGCAGTAGTATTTGTAGTTGTAGTAGTAGTAGTTGCAGCAATTGCATCTATTGCTATAGTAGCTAGAGTAGTAGTAGTAGTAGTAGCAGCAGTAGCCCTAGTAGCAGGGGAAGCAATAGTAGCAGTCTTAGCTAAAGTAGCAGTGGTAGTATTAGCAGTAGTAGTAGTAGTAGTAGTAGAAGTAGTACTTGTCATCATAGTAATAGTAATAGTTCTAGTCGTAGTACTAGTAGCTGTAGTAGCTATAGTAGTAGTAGTAGTAGCATTGGGGGTAGAAATAGTAGTAGAAGATGTAGTAGTTGTCATAGTAGTAGTAGTTATAGTAGAAGTAGTAGTACTAGTACTAGTAGTAGTAGTAATAGTAGTAGTAGCAGTAGAAGTAGTAGCAGTAGTAATAGAAGTAGTGGTAGTATTAGTTGTTGTAGTAGGGGCAGGAGTAGAAGTAGTAACTATAATAGTAGTAGCAGTAGTGCTAATTGCAGCAGCAGTAGTGACAGTAGTAGTACTAATAGCTATAGTAGTAGTTGCAGTAATAGTAGTAGTAGTAGTAGTAGTAGTAGTAGTAGCAGCAGCTATAGTAGCAGTAGTAGCAATAGTAGCAACAGCAGTAGTAGGCATAATAGTAGTAATAGTTGTAGCAATAGTAGCAGTAGCAACAATAATAGCATAAGTAGTTATAGAAGTAGATGTAGTTGTAGTACTAGTAGTAATTTTAGTAGTAGTAGCAGCAGTTGTAGCAGTCTTAGTAGTGGTAGCAGAAGTGGCAATAGCGGCCGTAGTAGCAATAGTAGTAGTAGTAGCAGTGGTAGCAACAATAGCAATACTAGTAGTCATAGTAGTCATAGTAATAGAGTAGAAGTAGTTGTAGTAATACTAGTAGCAGCAATTGTATTAGTTGGAGTAGCAATAGTAGTAGTAGTAATCGTAGTAGGATAAGTAGTAGTAGTGGGAGTAGTAGCATCTGTAGTAGTAGCAGCAACAACAGTAGTAGTAGCATTAGCAGTAGTTGTAGCATTAGTAGTTGTAGCAGTAGTTGTTATTATAGAAGAAGTAGTAGTAGTAGCAGTTATTATTGTTATAGGAGAGGTAGTAGTAGTAGTAGCAGTGGAAGTGGTAGCAGTAGTATTTGTTGTTGTATTAGTAGCACTAGTTGTAGCCATAGTTGTAATAGTAGTAGTAGAAGTAGTAGTAGTAGAAGTAGTAGCAAAAGTAATTGTTGTAGTTGTAGAAACAGTAGTATTTGTTGTAGCAACAGTAGCTGTAGTAGCAGTAGCAGTAGATGTAGTAGTAGTTGTAGTAGTAGCATCAGTAACAATAGCAGCAGTTGTAGTCGTCAAAGTTCTGGTAGCAGTAGTATCAATAGCAGCCATAGTTGCAATAGTAGTAGTAGTAGATGTAGTAGTTGTTGTTGTAGTAGTAATAGTAGCGGAAGAAGTGGAAGTAGTAGTAGCACTAGGTGTAGTAGAAAAAGAAGTAATAGTAGCAGAAGTAGTAGTGATAGTTGCATTATAGTAGTAGAAGTAGTAGCAGTAATACTCGTAGCAACAATAGTAGCAGCAGCAGCAGCAGTATTAGTTGGAGTCAAAGTAGTAGTAGTAGGAGTGGTAGTAGCAATAGTAAAAGTAGTTGAGGAAGTTGTAGCAGTGGCAGTAGCAGTCGTAGCGGTACTAGTAGTAGTAGTAGTAGTAGTAGTAGTAGTAGTAGTTGTTGTTGTTGTTGTTGTTGTTGTAGTAGTAGTAGTTGTAGTAGTAGTAGTAGTAGCAGTAACAGTAGTAGTAGTAGTAGTAGTAACAGGAGGAGGAGGAGGAGGAGGAGGAGGAGGAGTAGCAGTAGTAATAGTAATTATAGTAGCAGTAGTAGCTGTAGTAGCATTCGAAGTAGTGGTAGCAGTATTTGCAGTAGTAGTAATAGTTGTAGAAGTAATAGTAGGAGTAGCAGTAGTCAGAGTAGTAACACTAGTAGTAGCAGTTGTAGTAGTAGTAGTAGTAGCGTTTGAAGTAGTGGTAACAGTATTTGCAGTAGTTGTAATAGTTGTAGAAGTAATAGTAGGAGTAGTAGAAGTTGTAGTAGTAACACTAGTAGTAGCAGTTCTAGTTGCAGTAGTAGTAGTATTATTTGGAGTAGTAGTAGCAGTGGTAATAGCAGTTGGAGAAGTTGTAGTAGTGGCAGTAGTAGTCGTAGCCATTGTAGTAGTACTAGTAGTGATAGCAGCAGCAGCAATAGTAGTAGTAGTAGTAGCATTTGTTGTAGTTGTAGCATTAGTTGTAGTAGTTGTAGGAGAAGTTGTAGTTGTAGTAGTTATTTTTGTTGTAGGAGAGGTAATAGTAGTAGTAGTAGTAGTAGCATTAGTATTTGTTATTGTATTAGTAACACTAATAGCAACAATAGTTGTAATAGTAGCAGTAGTTATAATAGTAGTAGCAGTAGTAGCAGAAGCAGCAACTCTAATTGTCATAGTTGTAGTGGTAGTAGTATTTGTTGTAGCAATAGTAGCAGTAGTAGCAGTAGTAGTAGATATAGTAGTAGTTGTTGTAGTAATTATAGTAGCAGCAGTAGCAGTTGTAGCAGTCGAAGTAGTGGTAGCAGCAGTAGCAGTAGGTGCCATAGTAGCGGCAGTAGTAGTACTATTAGTAGTAGTTGTGGTAGTAGTAGCAGTAGTGTTAGCTGGTGTAGTAGTAGTAGTAACTATAGTAGTAGCAGTAGTAAAACTATTAGAGGAAGTAATACTAGTGGCAGTAGAAGTTGTAGCCGTAGTAGTAGTAATAGCAGTAGTAGTGTTAGCAGTAGTATTATAGTAGCCGTAGTAGTAGTTGTAGCAGTCAAAGCAGTGGTAGTAATATTTGCAATAGACGTAATAGTAGTAGAAGTAATAGTAGTAGTAGTCGTAGTAGTAGTACTAGAAGTAGTCATAGCAGTGATACTAATCATTGCAGTAGTAGTAGCAGCAGTTGTAGTATTAGTTGGAGTAGCAGTAGTAGTAGTACTAATAGTAGTAGGAGAAGTTTTAGCTATTGTAGTAGTTGTAGTATTAGTAGGAGCAGCTACAGTAGTCATGCTAGTGGTAGCAGCAGCAGTAGTAGTAGCAGCAGTAGTAACAGTAGAAGTAGCAACTGTAGTAGTTGTTGTAGTAGTTACGGCAATAGCTATAATAGCGGTAGTGGTGTAGTAGTAGTAGTAGTAGTAGTAGTAACAGTATTAGCAGTAGTAGTAGCAATAGTAGTAGAGGTAGCAGTTATCATTGTACTAGTAGTAGCTGTGGTAGTAGTACTAGTAATAGCTGTGGTAGCTGTAGCAATAGCAGCAGTAGTAGTAGCAGTATTAATAGTAGGAGTAGTAGTAGTAGCAATAGTAGTAGCAGTAGTACTACTACTAGTAGTAGTAGTAGTAGTAGCAGTAGTAGTCATAGTAGTAGTTGTTATAGTAGTAGTTATTATAGTAGTACTACTACTAGTAGTAGCTATAGTAGTAGTAGCTGCAGCAATAGCAGCAGCAGTAGTAGTAGTTGTAGTAGTAGTAGTAATCAGAGTAAGTGTAGGAGTAGAAGTAGCAGTAGGAGTAGTAGTAGTTGTTATAGTAGTAGCAGTAAGAGTAGTAGTAGTAGTAGTAGTAGTAGTAGTAGTAGTAGAAGTAGTAATAGTAGCAACAATAGTAGTTGTTGTAGTAATAGGAGTAGGTGTTGGAGTTTGAGTAGCAATAGGAGTCGTAGTAGTAGTAGGGGTAGTAGTAGTACTCGTAGTAGTAGGAGTAGCTGTAGTAGTAGTAGTACTACTACTAGTAGTAATAGTAGTAATAGTAGTAGTAGTTGTTGTAGTAGTAGTAGTAATAGTAGTAGTAGTGGCAACAATTGTAGTAGTAGTAATAGTACTAGTAGTAGTGGCAATAACAATAGTACTAGTAATAGTAGTAGTAGTAATAGTAATAGTAGTAGTAGTGGTAGTAGCAGTAGGAGGAGGAGTAGTAGTAGTAGTAGCAGTAGTATTAGTAGTAGTTGGAGTACCAGTAGTAGTAGTAGGAGTAATAGTAGTGATTCTAGTAGTAGTAGTAGTAGTAGTAGTAGTAGTAGTAGTAACAGCAGATGTAGTAGTAGTAGTCATAATAGGAATAGTAGTAGTAGTTGTTGTAACAGAAATAGCAATAGTGGCAGTGATACTAGAAGTAGTAGCAGTAGTACTAGTAGCAGTAGAAGTACTAGTGGTAGTAGTTTGAGTAGTAGTAGTAGCAGCTGTACTAGTAGTAGTCGTAGTAGTAGTAGCAGCAGTAATAGAAATTGTACGAGTAGTAATACTCGTACGAGTAGTTGTACAAGTAGTAGTTGTAGTAGAAGTAGTAGTAGTAATACAAGTAGTTGTGGTAGTAATAGTAGTCATAGCAATAGTAGTTGTGGTAGTAGTAGCAGTAGAAGTAGTTGCAGAAGCAGTAGTAGTAGTTATCGTAGATGTAGTAGTAGTTGTTGTAGTAGAAGGAGTAGGAGTTGGTGTAGGAGTAGTAGTTGTGGTAGTGGTCGTAGTAGTAGTTGTAGTGGTGGTAGTAATGTAGTAATAGTAGCAGCTGTAGAAGTAGTTGTTGTGGTAGTAGTAGCAGTAGTAGTCGCAGAAGTAGCAGCAGTAGCTGTAGTTGTTGTACTTCTTGTAGTAGTAGTAGTAGAAGTTGTAGTTGTAGCAGAAGTAGTAGTTGTGGTAGTAGGAGGAGTAGTAGTAGTAGTTGTTGTTGATGTAGCAATCGCAGTAGCGGTTGTAGTGGCGACAGCAGCAGTTGTAGTAGTAGTAGTTGTAGTAGTTGTAGTTGTAGTAGACGTCGTAGCTTTAGTTGTGGTAGCAGTAGAAGTAGTAGTAGTAGAAGTAGTAGCGAAAGTAGTTGTTGTATTAGTTGAAGTAGTAGCAGCAGCAACACTAGTAGTAGTAGAAGCAAGACGACGAGAAGTAGTAGTAGGAGAATTTTAGTAGTTGTGGCACTACTGCTACTGCTTCTACTACTACTATTGCTACCGCTGCTGCTGTTACTTCCGTTACTACTGCTATTGCTACTATTCAAGCTACTACTTTTACTACTTCCATTACTACTGCTACTACTGCTACTACTTCCACGACTGCGGCTACTATTCATGCTACTACTACTGCTACTATTGCAACATCAACTACTACTATTACTACTGCTACTGCTACTGCTACTTATACAGCTAATACTAATTCTACTATTTCTACTATTGCTAATACTAGTGATACTACTACTATTACTAGTACACCTGCAACAACAACAACAACTACTACTACTACTCAATCTCCTCCTACTATTATTGTTGTTACTGCAACTACAACTACTGCTACTGCTACTACTACTGTCACTACTACTATCACTACTACTAATACTACTTCAACTTCTACTCCTACCACTACTACTGCTGCTACTATTACTACTACTGCTACTACTACTATAACTACTGCTATTACTACTTCTCTAGCATCTATTCCTACCACTACTACTACTACAACAACAACTAGTGCTACTACTACTGCAACATCTTCTCCTACGACTACTTCTCTGGCACCTATTCCTACTACTACTCCGACTCCTATTACTTCTACTACTATTACTAGTACTAGTATTACTACTACTACTACTACTACTACAGCAAGTATTTTTGTTGTTATTAATGCTACTTCTCCTTCTGCTACTACTACCACCACTACTACTGCTACTACAACTACTATTACTCTACTACTACTACTACTACTACTACTACTACTACTACTACTATAATTACTACTATTATTACTTCTACTACTACTACTACTACGACTATGACTACTACTACTACTTCTACTACTCGTACTACAACTACTATAACAACTGTTGTTGCCACTGCTTTGGTTGCTACTACTTCTATTTCCACTACTAAAATTACAACTACTACTACTCCTTTGACTACTACTACTAGTTCTACCACTACTACTACTAGTAGTGCGACTACTACTCCTCCTACTGCTACTACTGCTACTACTACAACTCCTACTACTATTACTTCTACTCCAACAACTACAGCCACCGCTGCTGCTACTGCTACTACTACTACTACTACTACTATTATTGCTACTATTACTGCTGCTACTGCTACCACTACTACAGCTGCTACTACTACTGCTACTAATACGGCTATTACTACTACTACTACTGAGACTACTACTACTGGAACAACTACTGCGACCGCTACTGTTGCAAATGCTGCTACTGCTACTAATACTATTACTCCTACATCTCCTACTACTACTAGTACTGAAACTACGACTACTGCTACTACTACTATGACTACTACTGCTACTGCTACTGCTACTACTACTACTAGTGTTGTTGCTGCTACTGCTACTATTATTACTACTACTACTACTAATGCTGCTACTACTATTGCTACTACTACTGCTACTACTATTGCTACTACTACTACTACTATTGCTACTACTAGTACTACTACTACTACTATTGCTGCTGCTGCTGCTGCTGCTGCTACTCTTGCCACTAATACTACTCTTGCCACTACTACAACTACTGCTACTTTAACTGCTATTACTGCTAGTACTCCTTTTGCAGGAGCTACAACTCCAACTACTACAACTACTACAGCTGCTACAACAACAACTAGTGCTACTGCTACTACTTTTGCTAGTACAACTACTGCTACTGCTACTATTAGTACTACTACTATTACCACTGCTACTATCACTACTACAACAACATCTGCTTCTACTATGGCTACTAATGTAATTACTACTACTCCTAATAATACTACTACAGCTGCAATTGTTGTTGCTACTGTTGCTACTACTACTACTACTACTGTTGTTGTTGTTGTTGTTGTTGTTGCTACCACTACTACTACTACTACGACTCCTCCTACTACTACTGCTACAACTTCTACTAGTACTACTACTACTACTAGTACTATTGCTGCTACTGCTACTGCTAACAAAACTACTACTACAACTGCGACAACTGCTACTATTGTTATTGCTACTACTACTACTAGAACTAATGCAGCTACTAATGCTTCTACTACTACAGTTACTACTACTACGACCACTATTAATACTACTATTGCTACTAGTACTACTATTAGAACTACTACTACTACTACCACAACAACTTCTTCTACAATAACTACAATTACTTCTTCTACTACTAACACTAGCCATGCTACTATTGATCTACTACTACAACTATTTCGGCTGCTACTACTATACGGCTACTCTACTACTTCTAGCTACAGCTACTACTGCGACTACTGCCTAGCACTAATCTACTACTTCTATTACTCCAGTGACTACGACTTCTTCTACTAGTACTACTGCTGCTACTACTACTGTAACTACCGCTATTACTGCTGCTGCTACTACTGTTCCAACTACTGCTATGACTACTAATACTGCTACTACTACTGTTACCACAACTACTACTACTACTGCGTCCTCTCCCCCTACTACTACTTTTGCTACTACTAATACAACAACTGCTAATATTATTACCACTACTAGTATTACTCCTACAATTACTATTGCTACGACTTCTACTGCTTCTACTTCCTCTCCTACTGTAACTACTTTGACTACTGCCTCTACTACCGCAACTTCTACTACTATTACTCTTGCTACTATGACAACAACAACAACTACGATTACTACTATAGCTACTACTACAGCTGTTATTACTACTACGGCTGCTACAACTATTGCATCTAATGCTGCCGCTGCTGCCACCACAACTACTGCACCTATTACTACTACTACTACTTCGAATACCACTACAGCTACCACTACTACCACTACTACTCCTGCAACTAGACCTACTACAACTCCTGCAAATATTACTACTACAACAACTACTACTACTATTACTAGTACTACTACTGGGAGGATTATAACTCCTGCTAATGCAATTACTACTACTCCTACTAGCAATAATAATACTACTACAACTCATACTACTCCTACTCCTACTCCTACCACTACATGGACAACTACAACTACTACAACTATTACAACTATTGTTGCTACTACTACTGCTACAACTAGTACAGGTACTGCTAATACTATTACTACTATTGCTACTATTACGACTACTACTCCAATTAGTACTTCAACTACTACTGCTACAAAAACAACAGCTACTGCTACTGCTATTCCTAGACCTACAACAACTACTAGGACTTCTGCTCTTGCTACTACTACAACTACTACTAATGCTGCTACTACTACTGCTAGGACGGCTCCTACTGCTCCGACTACCACTGCTACTACTATTAATACTACTACTAGTACTAGTACTACTTCTACTACTACTACTACTACTACTGCCACTATTGCTTCTATTGCTACTGCTACCGCTACTACTACTACTGCCACTACTGCTACTTTTGCTTCTACGACAACTGCTACAACAACTGATGCTACTATTAGTACAACTACTACCACAACTACTATTACAGCTACTAGTACTACTACAACAACTACTACTACTACTACCCCTCTGGCTACTACTTCACTACTACCGCTGTTACTACTACTACTACTACTACTACTACAACTACTGCTGTTGCTACTGCTCCTACTACTTCCCTAACTACAACAACTTTTACAACTACCACTATTGCTACTATTGCTACTATTGCTTCTAAACTACAACTACAACAACAACAACTACTACTACTACTATACTACTACTACTAGTCCTGCTTCTGCTGCTACTGTTGCTGCTACCGCTGCAACTACTACAACTAAAACTACTGCTGCTGCTACAACTACTAATACTACAGCCACTGCTACAACAATGACAACTCCTACTACTACTCCTATTACTACTTCTACTACTACTACGATTTATACTACTACCACTACTACTACTACTACTACTACTGTTGCTATTGTTGTTGCTACTTCTACTAATAATACTACTACCGCGACTACTACTACTACTACAACTACTACTACTACTACCACCACTCTTACTCCAACTCCTGCCACTTCTAGCCCCCCTACAACTACTACTACTCTACACCAACTACTCCAACTACTACTAGTACTACTTCTACTGCCACTACTACTACTACTACTACTACTACTACTACTACTACTTCTTCTTCTCCTTCTTCTTCTTCTTCTACTACTACTCCTACTGCTACTACTACTACAACTATTATTACTACTACCACTACTTCTACTGCTATTACAATTATTACTGCTACTACTTCTACAACTACTTGCACTACCACTACAAATACTAACATTAATAGTACTACTATCGCTACTCCTATTAGCACTCCTGCTCCTTCACCAACTACTACCTCAACTCCTACTACTACTCCTACTCCTACACCTACTGCTACAACTACTACTCCCCCTACCATTACTCATACTGCCACTACCACTCGTACTTAACTACAACTACTATTATTGCTACTCCCACAACTACTACTCACACTACTACACCTACTACTACTACTACCACAACAAATACTACTACTACGACTACTGCTGCTGCTTCTCGTGCTACTTCTACTGCTAGTACAATTTCTACTATTACTACTACTACTACTACTGGCATTACTTCTACTAATACTACACTACTACTACTACTACTACTACTACTACTACTACTACTACTACTACTTCTAGTACTAACACTCCTACTATTTCAACTACTACTACAACTCCTACTACTATGCCTCCAACTCCTACCACTGCTACTACCAGTACTCCTACTACTGCTACAAGTACAATTATAAATCCTACGACTACA
>RXID01019206.1:0-5000 GCA_005019695.1 Trichopus zeylanicus subsp. travancoricus
TAGTAGAAATAGAAGCAGTGGTTGTGGTAGAAGTAGGGCAAGTTGCAGTAGGAGTTATAGTAGTACAATAAGTAGTAGTAGTAGGAGAAGTAGCAGCAGTAGAAGTAGCAGTAGTTCTAATACTAGTAGAAGTTATAGTAGTAGCAGAAGTAGCAGCAATAGTAGTGGTGGCATTAGTAGCAGTATTGGCCATTGTAGTAGTGGTAGTTGCAGTAGCAGTAGCGGTAGTAGTAGCTGTAGTAGTAGTAGTAGTAGAAGTAGTAGCAAAAGTTGGAGAAGTAATAGTAGTAGTTGTAGTAGTAGTAGTAGTAGTCGCAGTAGTAGTAGTAGTAATTGCAGTAATAGTAGTAGTATCAATAGTAGTAGTAGTAGTGGTAGCATCAGTAATAGTAGTTGTACCAGTAGTAGTAGTAGCAGTAGTCTTAGTTGTAGTGATTGGAGTACTAGTAATAGTAGTAGTTGTAGTAGTGATAAAAGTAGTAGTAATAATAGCAGCAGTAGTAGTAGTAGTACGAGTAGTAGTAGTTGTAGTACTACTTGTTGTAGTAGTAATAGTAAAGGTAGTAGTAGCAGTAGTAGTAGAAGAGTAGTGGTGGTAGTAGTAATTGTTGTAGTAGTAGCAGTCGTACTAACTGTAGTTGTGATAGTAGTAGTAGTAGTTGTTGTTGTAGCAGCAGCAACTATTGTTCTAGTAGTAGTAGTAGCAGCAGCAGTAGTAGCAATAGCAGTAGTACTAGTGGTAGTGGTCATAGCAATTGGAGTAGCTGAAGCAATAGAAGTAGTAGTTGTATTAGTAGCAGTAGTCGTAGCAGCACAAGTAGTAGTAGAAGCAGCAGTAGTGGTAGGAGCAGTAGCAGGATTAGTAGTAGTAGTACTTGGAATAGTAGTACTAATAGTAGAAGTGATACCACTAGTAGTTGTTATTGTTGTTGTTGTTGTAGCAGTTGTAGTAGTTGTTGTTGTTATTGTAGTAGTCCTTGCAGTAGTAGTACTAGTAGTAGTAGCAGTAGTAGTAGTAATAGTAGTGGTAGTGGTAGTAGCAGTAGTAGTAGTAATCGAAGTAGTAGTAGTAATAGTAGTAGTCGTACAAGTAGCAGCAGTAGTATCAATTGTTGTACTAGTAGTAGTAGTTGTAGTGGCATTGGTTGTAGAAGTAGTAGAAGTAGCGGTAGCTGTATTAGCAGTAGTAGTAATAGTAGTAATAGCAATAGTTTTAGTAGTAGTAGTAGTAGCGGTAGTCATAGTAGCAGCAGGAGTAGTAGTAGTAGCAATAGTAGCGGTAGTAGTTGTAGTGTCATTAGTAGTTATAGTTGGAGAAGTAGGGTAGTAGCACCCGCCGTAGTAGTAGCTACAGTAGTTGTAATAGGAGGAGAAGTAGTAGCAGTAGCAGTAGCCAGAGTAGTAGTACTAATAATAGTCATTGTAGCAGCAGTAGCAATGGTAGTAGTAGTAGCAGTTGCAGTAGTAATAGTAAAAGCTGCAGTAACAGTACTAACACTATTAGTAGTAGTAGTAGTTCTTGCAGCTGTAGCAGTAGTAGTAGTAGTAGTAGTAGTCGTAGTAGTAGTAGTAATTATAGTAGTAGTAGTAGTAATAGCTATAGTAGCAATCGTAACATTAGTAGTAGTAGTAGGCGTAGTAGCTGTAGTAGTAGTAGTTGCAGTCGTACCAGTAATAGCGGCAGCAGTAGCAGCAGCAGCAGTAGTGGTAGCAGGAGCAATAGTAGTACTAGTAGTAGTAGTAGCTATAGTAGCTATTGTAGTAGTAGTAGTTCTCGTAGTAGTAGCAACAATTGAACTTGTAGTAGTAGTAGTAGTAGCAACAATTGAACTTGTAGTAGTAGTAGAAGTAGGGCATGTTGCAATAGGAGCAGTAGTAGTACAATAAGTAGTAGTAGTAGGAGAAGTAGTAATAGTAGGAGAAGTAGTAGTAGTAGAAGTAGTAGTAGTTCTAATACTACTAGTCGTAGTAGTAGGAGAAGTAGTCGTAGTTGTAGTAGTCGCAGTCGTAGTAGTAGTGGTAGTGATAGTAGTAGTACAAGTAGTAGTTTTTGTAGCAGCAGTAGCAATGGTGGTAGTAGGAGCAGTAGTAGTAGTAGTAGTAGTAGTAGTAGCCATTGTTGTAGCGGTAGTAGTAGTCACTGCAGTAGTAGTATTAGAAGTAGTAGTAGGAGTTGTAGTGTAGCAGTCATCGTAGTTGTAGTAGCAGAAGTACTAGTATTAGATTTAGTAGTAGGAGTAACAGTGGTTGTAATAGTAGTAGTAACTATGGTAATAGTCGTAGAAGTAGTAGTAGTTGTAGAAGGAGTGGTAGAATTAATATTAGTAGTAGTAGCAGTGGTAGTAGTAGGAGTGTTAGGAGCAGGAGATAGTGGTAGTAGTAGTAGCAGTAACAGCCGTAGCAGTAGTTATAGCAGTAGTAGCGGTAGTAGTACTAGAAGTATTAGTGGGGTTTGTAGTAGTAGTAGTTGTAGTTGTGGTAGTAGTACTAGTAGAAGAAGTAGCTGTAGTTGTAGTAGTTGTAGAAAAAGTCGTAGCAGCAGCAGTAGTAGTAGTAGCAGCAGCAGTAGTAGTAGTAGTAGTAGTAGTAGAAGTAGCTGTAGTTGTAGTTGTTGTAGAAGAAGTGGTAGCAGTAGTGGTATAATAGTAGTAGTAGTAGTAGTATGAGTAGGAGTAGGTGTTGGGGTAGTAGTCGTAGTAGTAATAGTAATAAGTGTAGTAGTAGCAGGGGTAGTTGTAGTAGATGTAGTAATAACAATAGTAGGAGTAGAAGTTGTAGTCACCGTAGTAGTAGTAACAATAGTAGTAGTAGTAGCAATAGTAGTAGTAGTTTTAGTTGTTGTAGTAGTAGTTGTAGTAGTTGTAGTAGTATTAGTAGTTATAGTAATAGGAATAGTAGCATGAGAAGTAGTAGTCATAGTTGTAATAGTTGAAGGAGTAGTAGTAGCAGTAGAAGTAGCAGCAGCAGCAGCAGGAGTTCTATTAGTAGTAATTGTTGTTACTGTTGCTATGGAAGAGGTATTAGTAGTTGTAGTAGTAGCAGTATGACAAGTATAAGGAGTAGGAGTAGTAGTAGTAGTAGTTGGAGCAGCAGAAGGAGTAGGAGTAGCAGTAGGAGTAGTGGTCGGTGTGGTAGTAGTAGGAGGAGGAGTAGTAGTAGCGGTAGTTGTAGTAATAATAGTAGTAGTAGTAAAATTAGTTGTAGCATAAGTAGCAGCAGTAGCAGTAGTGGAAGGGGAAGATGTAGTAGTTGAAGAAGTAGTTGTAGTTGTGATAGTAGGAGTAGTAGCAGTAGTAGGAGTAGTAGTTGTTGTAATGGTAGTAGTCATAGTAGTAGTAGTGATAGTAATAGTAGTAGTAGTAGAAGGATTACTAGTAGTTGTAGTAGTTGTTGTAGAAGTAGTTGAAGCAGTGGTAGAAGTAGTAGTAGTAGGTGTATTAGTACCTTCAGTAGCCATAGTAGTAGTAGCATTAGTAGTAATAGTAGTAGTAGCAGCAGTAGTAGCAGTAGTAGTAGAAAAAGTGGTAGGAGTAGCAGTAGTATTTACAGTACTGGCAGTAGTTGTAGCAGTAGTAACAGCAATCGTAGTATCGGCAACATTAGCAATAGTAGTAGTAGTAGTGGTAGTTGCATCAGTGTTAGTAGTAGTAGCAATAATAGTAGTAGTTATATTAGTAGCTGTCATAGTACTAATAGTAGTAGTAGTAGAAAGAACAGTAGTTGTAGTAGCAGTATTGGTTGTTGTTGTAGTAGTAGTAATAGTTGTAGTAGCAATAGTGGTTGTTGTTGTAGTAGTAGTAGTAGTGCTAGTAGTAGTAGCTATTGTTGATGTTGTTGTTGTTGTTGTTGTAGTAGTAGTAGGCATAACAACAGTAAATAGGAGTAGGAGTAGGAGTGGAAGTAGTAGTCAGTGTAGTAGTAGTTGTGGTAGTAGTAGTAGTCGCAGCCACAATAATAATAGTAGTAGTAGTAAGTAGTAGTAGTAGTAGTAGTAGTAGTAAGTAACAACATTAGTTGTAGTAGTAGTAGTAGTAGGTGTAATAGTTGTAGTAGGAGTAGTTGTTGTGTAGTAGTAGTAGTAGTAATAGTAGTATTAGTAGTAGTAGTGGTAGTACTAGCGGCAGCAACAGTTGCAGTAGAAGTAGTAATAGCATTATTAGTAGTAGTAGTCGTAGTAGTAGTAATATTAGTAGTAGTAGTAGGAGTTGGAGTATGAGTAATAGTACGAGTAGTAGTTGTTCGAGTGGTGCCATTAGTAGTTGTAGAAGTAGTAGTAGTAGTAGAAGAAGTAGTAGCAGTAGTAACAGTAACAGCAGTAGTAGTATCAGTAGTAGTAGCATTAGTAGTTGCAGTTGTAGTAGCAGTAGTAGTAGTAGAAACAGTAGTAACAGGAGTGGCAGCAGTTGTAGCATTAGTAGCAACAGTAGTGGTGGTAGCAGCAATAGCAATAGTCGTAGTAATAGTGGTAGTTGTAGTAGTGTTTGTAATAGTAGTAGTCGTAGTTGTAGTAGCAGCTGTAGTAGTACTAATAATAGTAGTTGCAGTGGTTGTTGAAGTAGTTGTAGTACTAGCTGTTGTAGTAGGAGTAGGAGCAGGAGTAGGTGTAGTAGTAGTAGTAGCTGCACCATAGTAGTAATAGTAGTAGTAGTAGTTGTTGTTGTTGTAGTAGCAGTAGCAGTAGTAGGTTAAATAGTTGTAGTAATACTTGTAGTAATAATAGTAGCTGGAGTAGTTGTAGTAGTAGTTGTTGTTCTAATAGTAATGATAGTAGTAATAGTAGTGCTACTTGTAGTAGTAGCGGTTGTCGTAGTAGTTGTAGTAGTACTAGTAGTAGGAGCAGTAGTAGCAGTTGTTTTACTAGCTGTACTAGTAGGTGCAGTAGTTGTAGTGGTAGCAGTAGTTTTAGTAGTAGGAGTAGCAACATTAGAAGTAGTACTACTTGTACTAGTAATTGTAGTTGTAGTAGTAGGAGGAGTAGCAGTAGCTGCAGCTGGAGTTCT
>RXID01019207.1:0-13526 GCA_005019695.1 Trichopus zeylanicus subsp. travancoricus
TTTGGCAATTAACTTGAACTGAAACCTCTCACAAATGAATGTAACGAATATTTTTTTTTCATGGGGACCTCAACTCTGAAAGAGAGCAGCTGTTCTATAAACTGAGAAGATCTTTGTATGGTCTCAAACAGTCCCCTGGGGCCTGGTTTGAGAGGTTCAATACAACATTGGAAGAATATGGATTTCAAAGAAGTCAATCTGATTATTCAGTATTTATTAAAAAAAGTCAGGAAAGAGAATTATTTTGCTGGTTTGTATAGATGATATTTAGTAACTGGAGATGACGGTGAAGGAATCAAGGATCTCAAAGAGTTTCTGAAAACTTAATATGAGATGAAAGACTTGAACAAGCAGCAATATTTCTTGCAAATAGAAGCGGCTCATTTAACAAAGGGTTTGGTATTATTTTAGAGGAAGTATACATTCAATTTGTTAACTGAAATAGACACACTGGAAAGCAAAATTTTAAAGACACCCATAGATTCAAATATAGACACAGGTACTGAAGTCAATGACCAAAATAGTACAAAAGGATAGTGGAAAAACTTATTTACTTAACTATCACAAGACTTGATATTCTGAGAAAGTAATGTACATCAATTCACGCAATCCCCAAAATGGTCTCACACATGGAAGCAGTATACAAGATCTTAAGGTAACTAAAGAAGGCATCTGGACTGGAACTATGTTACACCAAATATGGAGATTTATACATCCAATATTACACAGATGCTGATCGGGTAAGATCAATTTTTGATAGGAGATCAATATCAGGATATTGCATATTAATTGGAGGTAATTTGATCACTTGGAAGAGTAAAAAGCAAAGTATAGCAAAAAGATCCAATACAGAAGTACATAATACGGGTCAATAGCAATGGAAACATGTGAAGTCTTATATAGCTGCAATCATTCCTACAAGAGATAGAATATCCAAGAAAAGAGGCCACAGAAATTTATTGTGACAACCAATCAACTCTACACATCTCAAATAACTCTTGTGTTCCATGGGAGAATCGAGCACATAGACCTTGACCTCCATTTTTTCAGTGAAAAGGTGTCAAATAAACAGATTAATTTGTAGTACACACCATCAAAGGAATAATTAGTTGATATGTTCACTAAAGCCCTAAAAGAGAGTACTTAATAGAAATATTTACAAGCTGGGCATGATAGATATATATGCACTAAGTTGGAAGGGGCGGGGGGCAGTGGGTGTTGAGAAAATAACAGAAGATTCAAAGCTCAAGAAAACAGAAAGGTGAAGGCTAAGAATACCCACATGAAATTTAGGTTAATCTCAAGCATGATTGCACTAAAATATCACCTAAATACTCAAGTAAATCCCCGGATCATCACAGTCTAATAAAAGCCAAAGCCAACTTAGAAAAGAAGGACAACAAAGGAATAAATGGGTTGCAAAAAGATTACAATTATGACTTGTATTAGAACTCCCATCTATCCATCTATTTAAAGATGAGATACTAGGGTTTATATCAGACTGTAAGCCTGTTGTCTCTCATAATGAAAATTTCTCTCTTTTTTCTTCTTCTTCATTAATAATAAGCCCTAGTTTAAGATTAACACACCCTAGATTTTTGTAACGGAATTATGGTAAAAATTTTAATGCAGGACAAATAAGGCAAAAACAACAATGCTTGTCTTTGACAATTAACAGCAGAATCTTTGACTTTGTAGGCTGTAATTGTTCTTTGCTTGATTTTGAAATGGGAACATGAAAAATCAAGTGCTAGTTATATAGGAGGACTAGGAAAGAGGAACAATTTTTGATGAATACATGCATTTGGTACCATTGAAGTTGACATAGGATAAAAGAAAGCATGAATAAAAAGGGTGGAGTCATACGAAGAAACTGCAAGGGAGTGGTATGTAAGGAACTCATATCGATTGCCATAGGATCTCTAAGGGCATCTGTTTCATACCAGTTTTCTTAGAGGTGTTGAGTCTTTGGAGGAGTGGCAGAAAAAGGAGAATCATGCATTCATTATTTCATAAATTGACAGAGAAAGGGAAAAGGGATCTGAAAAGAAGAAAAATATTAGGGAGGGGTGAAGAAATACGAGATATGAAGAACACTAAAGTGCCTTTAGATTTCCAATGAACCCTTGCTTTTATATTCATGATGATGATAAAGATATTGGCTTTCCTTTCAAGTAGAGAAGTACTTTCAAAAGGTGAAACACCAGGCAATATAAGACTATTGAATATTCTCCAATCTCATTTGGTTTCACTTCCTGATATTCTGATCCTATACACTACCTGTTGGTAGAGTAGATAAAGCTGAACTTAAGATTCAAAGTCAGTTAAATTTTACAGAAGGCATTTTATTTTAGCTGGTTCCTATTCACATTCTTTACAATAATAAGCTTGATCGTGAAGGTCCGGGTCTCCATCCTCATTTTTAGGGAATGATGTTAACATAATCCTCAGCCCCAAGGAAGGTTTGTGTTGCGAAAAATATCGATGTCCACCACAATTCAAGATATAGAGAAAGAACAGAAAAGGAGAAAAGATAGCACACGAGAGATATATGTGGGGAAGACGATCCAAAGAATATTGTATTGATGAAAAGAGGAAGAGAAGATTACAACGATGGAGACGAAACTCCAATATCACCAACTCTCACAAAAGACTAAGTAGCCGTCACAAGACGTATTGAGAGTATTGATCTATGTCTCTCTCCCTCACTCTATATTGAAACCCTTACACCAATGGAGTATTTATAGATGTGGCCTAACTGTGTTTGAGTCAAAGTAGAAGACTGACTCAAATAAGACTTCTATTAATTTAAGTTTTCTAGTAGAAGATAAATCTAGATAAGAATCAGGCCCACTAAATAACTTTCTAATATAATTAAGACTCTTTGGAAAATCCAGATTCGAGACACAATTAAGCCAACAATCTCCACCTTGGCTCGAATCATCTTATTCTCTGATTTTGAATCTTCAATAGATGTCTTTGTCATTACCTTCTAGTAATTTCACCAGATTCCAAGTATGGTTCTTTTGAATAGAATCTATCTCTTTATTCATAGCAGCTTGCCACTGAGAAGAATTCTTATCCTGCACTGCTTCTTTATGGGAAGAAGGATCACCATTGTCAGTAACTAAAGCAAAAGCTACCATATCTTCAAAAAACCATACCTTTCAGGTGGCTTTATTTTTCTTTGAGATCGTCGAAGTGGAGTTTTTTCAGAAACTTGATTCTTAGAATTTTCTTGAAAGTTGGGCATACCCTGAATATCTTCTTCTGAAGGAACTACATGCTCCACCTCCACTTGCATTATATCATTAGGACCTTTCTTGAGAGATTTTAGCATAACACTTTCATCAAATACTATGTCTCTCTCAATAATTACATTTGAAATAGTAGGATCCCACAAACGATAGCCTTTGACGCCTTTGGCATAACCCAGGAAAATACACTTTTTGGAATATGCATCTAACTTATCCTTGACAACGTGCACATAAGCAGGGCAACCAAAAATCTTTAAAGAAGAATAATTTGCAGGTTGACCAGTCCATACCTCTTCAGGAGTCTTGCAATTAATGGTTGTTTGAGGAGAGCGATTCACAATGAAGCATGCTGTATTGACTGCTTCTGCCCAAAAATTTTTATCAAGATTAGCTGTATTGAGCATACTACGTGCTTTCTCCAACAAGGTTTTGTTCATCCTTTCAGCCACACCATTTTATTGAGGTTTTCCTGGGATGGTAAAGTGGCGTTTGATGCCTTCATCTTCACAAAATTTGAGAAACTCCGTTGATTTGTACTCTCCGCCATTATCACTTCTGAGGTATTTGATTTTTCTACCAGTCCTTTTTTCAACTAAAATTTTCCACCGTTTGAAAATAGAAAACACTTCGGCTTTGTGATGCAAAAAATAAATTCACACTTTTCTGGAAAAATCATCAATAAAACTAACAAAATAACGAGCACCAGATTTTGATGGAATAGGAGAGCACCACAAATCAAAATGAATATAATCAATTAAGCCTTTAGTGCAATGAGTACTGGTGTTAAACTTTACTTTGGACTGTTTACCATAAGATACAATGCTCGCAAAAATCCAATTTGCATGAGTTGAGGCCTTTCAGTAATTTTCTTTTGTTGAGCTTGCTTAAAACTTGCTCACTTATATGACCGAGACGCATATGCTATAAGTGGGTCATATCAGAAGAAGAAGCCTGAGAAATTGCTGCTCCACCTTCAACAGTTTTTTCTACTAACTCATACAAATTTTCATGCTTTAGGCCCTTCATCACTATCAATGAGCCTTTAGCAACCTTAAGAACTCCACCTTCAGCAGAATACTTATAATCAGCAGAATCCAAAGCACCCAAAGAGATCAAATTCTTTTTCAAATCGGGAACATGTTTGACATCAGTAAGAGTTCTAATAATATTATCAAACATCTTAATTTTGATTGTTCCAATTCTAACAGTTTTGCATGGATTGTTATTACCCATCAAAACCAAACCGCCATCATAGGACTTGTAGTCTTCAAACCAATCTTTATTAGGACACATGTGGTAAGAACAACCAGAATCAAAAATTCAAATATCATGGTAATGATCAAAATTAGAACTAATAGAGAGAACGTTACCCAAATCATCATCAGAACTCCCTTCAACAACCGACACTTGTTCTTTGGCTTGCTCTTTAGATTGAGATTCTCTTTCTTTCTTTGCTTTGAGCTTTCAACAATCTTTAATTGCATGTCCCATCTTCTTACAATACCTGCAGTTTATTTCTTTGGATTTGGATCTAGAACGACCTGTCCTTGATCTTTCTTTGGTACGACCTCTGACAATTAATGCTTTTGAGTGTGACACATCCCCTCCAATCTTTTTCAAATATTTATTAGATAGAAGGGCAGCAGAAATATCGTCAAATTTCAAATCTTTCCCATACATGAGAGTAGTTTTAAGATTCTCAAGAGAAGGAGGTAAAGACGATAATAAAATAATTACCTTGTCTTCATCTTCAATTTTAACATCAATGCTTAACAATTAAGAGACAAGTTTATTGAAAGCATTAAGATGATCAACTATATTCGTACCTTCTCTCATTCGAAAGTTGAAAAGCTTCTACTTTAAGTAAACTCGATTTGAGAAAGACTTACTCATATATTATTTCTCCAGCTTTTTCCATAACTCTGAAGGTGATGTTTCATCAAAAAATGGATAGAGTATCTCATCGGTGAGACTAAGGATGATTATGCTATGTGCACTAGCCTTCTGATTTTCCCAGACACTTTCAGTGACATCTTCAAGTTTGACGTCCTCCAATGTGTTTCTCAACCCTTGTTGAGTAAGAATTGCACGAACTCTTGCTTGCCAAATAGGAAATCCTTACTTTCCATTGAATTTCTCTATATCGAACTTCGTAGTAGACATGTTGAACCAAGCTCTAATGCCACTTGTTGCGAAAAATATCGATGTCCACCACAATTCAAGATATAGAGAAAGAACAGAAAAGGAGAAAAAATAGCACACCAGAGATATATGTGGGGAAGACGATCCAGAGAATATTGTATTGATGAAAAGAGGAAGAGAAGATTACAACGATGGAGACGAAACTCCAATATCACCAACTCTCACAAAAGACTAAGTAGCATGACCGTCACAAGACGTATTGAGAGTATTGATCTATGTCTCTCTCTCTCACTCTATATTGAAACCCTTACATCAATGGAGTATTTATAGATGTGGCCTAACTGTGTTTGAGTCAAAATAGAAGACTGACTCAAATAAGACTTCTATTAATTTAAGTCTTCTAGTAGAAGATAAATCTAGATAAGGATCAGGCCCACTAAATAACTTCCTAAATTAAGACTCTCCAGAAAATTCGGATTCGAGACACAATTAAGCCAACAAGTTTGACCCCCGTTAGCTAATTTATTATTCTTCAATTGGTGAAATAGATGAAATTATTGAAGAACTAGGAGCATTTGAAGATATTGGAAGAGTTGTCTCCATCATTGGTACATCAACATTAGTGTTTCCACCTACACCAAGAGATGTTTTGAGAAAAATAGGAGGAAGACATTTCATCAAACACCACATCCCTTGAAACTACATATTTATGAGTTTTGGGATCGATGCACTTCCATCGTTTTTTCTTTCATCATATCCAACAAATATGCATTTATTGGCTTTGGCATCCAACTTGCTTCTCTCGGAAGAGCCAAAAACTTTGAAGTTCTTCACATTAGGCTTCTCTCCCCACATGAAGCTGCACAAGCCATACTCTCTGCCCACAAGGATTTAGGTAAATTTTTTGCATGCAACCAACATTTGGAAGTCCCCATAAGATGATGAATCTTTCTCTTTGCCACCTCATTTTGTTCTAGAGTGTATGCACAAGATAATTCCCTCTTGATGCCATGCTCTTGACAGAAAGAGTAGAATTTATTTGATGTGAATTCTCCCCCATTGTCACAGTTCTAAACCTTCATATCTTCTGATGAACACCTACCAACAGTCATCTTAAACTCTTTGAATTTGGAGAAGACCTCAGACTTCTCTTTCACAAAATATACTCAAGTAAAAACCTGGTAAAATCAACAACAAAAAACAACATATAAAGAGAGCTGGAATATGAAGGTGTGGTACATGGTCCGATCAAGTCACTATGTGCCCAATCCAAAGGTGCTTTGCTTCTTGATGTGAGTGATTTGTCAAATGGAAGGCGAAGTGCCTTTCCATATTGACAGCCTTCACAAACATTGCCACAACCAAGAGAAGTAATGTTGGACAAATCCATCAACCAATTTCTTTACCACCATTGCTTCTAACTTTTTCATATTGAAATAACCCAACGGAGAATGCCAAATAGAGTCACCTTCATTTGTGTTCATCCTGTCAATATAAGTAATAGAGACTGAAAAAACAAAGAGATCTTTTAATTCTCTTACCAACATAGGTTATGTCCGCCTTCAAGTGAGAAATATTCTGGAGAAACTTCACATGTTTGGGGCCAAACAGGACATAGTGGCCAACATCCATTGAAAAGACATTCTTCTTCATTCCAGGAACCTGATAGACAGTCCTGAGAGTAAGAGGATCACCGCCATTGCTTTCTAGAGTTATGATGCCCTCTTTCTCTATTGGATTGTTGAATATGTGAGAACTTTGAGTCATTGCCGATAAGGTGATGTCCGCAACTAGAATCCATGATCCATTCTTGATGTAGGACACTCAAAGGAAGTTCAAGAATATCAAAAGAAGCTAATTCAGAAGTCAAGGGGCCATGACAAATGATTTGATTCACTCTTCTATTTAAACTTAGGATTTACCTTACTTAGTACCTTTCTATGTTTAAAATTCTCTTTATTATGATGTCTTAGGTGCTTATTCTCGGATTCCACCAACCCAAGACCAATTATGGACCGGAATCCTATTCAGCTTTAGGACTTGGGAAGATGAATCTTTTATTAGGAATTTTATTTTCGTAAGGTTAACTTAGTTTAGAACTTCTACCAAACCCAATTAATGGGTTTAACTGAGTTATATTCAGTTTAGGACTTGGGAAGCCAGAAACTTACTCAAATTGGATTTCTGGTATTTGTATAAATAGGCCTTCGTCCTATGGACGGGAGACAGCTTTTATTCTCAATAAAGTTCTACTTTAGTGAATTTTCTCTCTTCCTTGTGGATTCAAGGAGTTCTTAACAGAGGCAACGGTGTTTTCCTCGTCTACCACGCTTGTTGCTACGTCAAGTGGTATCAGAGCGAGGCTCTCCGTGCTTAATGTCTAACGACGACGCAACCAGCAGCAACCCTAGGGACGGTGCTCCTGTGGGTAATCACATCAACCGTGAGTATTTTGATTCGACCATGGAGGCAATCCAAAACTCACTTGCAAGGTTGATGCTGAGGATGGATCAACGTGAAGGCCTGAATCAACCACGTCGACGGATCGATGAAGTGACTCGCGATCCAATTGGTCGAGGAAAGGCTCCGAAAGTGAATCCAAAGGGTTTACAAATCCTTGAAAATTCCAGCGATGAAGAAGTTGAAGACATCCTTCACCGACCAGTTTCTGAGCATGATAGACGTCATGATTTTGGCTTGAAGATTGATCTCCCATCTTTCAATGGCCAACTTCAGATCGAAGAATTTCTCGATTGGCTTGCTGAAGTGGAACGGTTCTTTGACTACATGGAGATTCCAGATTCGAAGAAAGTGAAGCTTGTTGCTTACCGACGCAAGGGGGGTGCATCAGCATGGTGGGAACGCATCCAGTTGGAAAGGACACGCCAAAATAAAGCTCCAATTCGAGCATGGCCACGGATGAAGGCTCTTCTCGAAAAGCAATTCCTTCCCATAGATTATGACCAGGTACTTTTTCAGCAATATCAAAATTGTCGACAGGGTAATCGCAGTGTGAAGGCATATGCTGAGGAGTTCTATCGCCTATCAGCACGAAATAATCTAATAGAGACTGAATCTCATCAAGTGGCAAGATTCATCGGTGGGCTCCGCACAACCATCCAAGATAGGATTTCTTTACAACCTATTTGGACGGTTAATGAGGCTGTGAGGAGTGCAACTCGTGTGGAGTCCCAATTGGAGCGACCTGCCATCAGAAATCAGGTGGGGAGAACCATTGGTGAGAATTCAAAAGGAGCACAATCTATTCCTAATAGAGGTGCAGCTACACAACCTTCTCGACCTCCCACACAAGTGAGTCTTGAAGCTAGACCTACAAGGGCATCAGGAAATGCCACATCAGCAAAGAACCCAAGTTCAAATCCTGATCTAAAGTGCTATCGTTGTGGAAGATTTGGACATCGTTCTAATGTTTGTCCAGCACGACAACCTGTGAACTTGGCTATTGAAGATAATTTTGTTGCTGACAATTTACATGACTCAAAAGATGATGACCTAGCTTGTGATCAAGAAAACTATGAAGATGGAATATTCGAGGAGCCTGATGGTGAAAGGTCATCTTTAGTAGTTCGAAATCTGATGTACATTCCAAAGCAAGAGGAAAACCTACAACGTCACAATATCTTTCGCACTCGATGCACAGTAAATGGCAAGATCTGTGACATGATTATTGATGGAGGAAGCAGTGAAAATATCATCTCCAAGACTATGGTTGACAAGCTTCAATTGAAGACAGAATCACATCCGTCTCCCTACAAGATCGGTTGGATTAAAAAGGTTGGTGAAACCAAGGTAAATGAACGGTGTCAAATTTGTTTTTCCATTGGAAAATTCTACAAGGATGAATGTAACCTTGGATGTTGTATGGAGATGAATGCATGTCATATTCTTCTTGGCAGACCTTGGCAATTTGATAGAGATTCTACACATCGTGGGCGAGACAATCGCTACATCTTCTTCAAAGATGGAAAGAAAATTATCCTTACCCCCATTGGCGAAGAGCGTCGACCCAAGAGTTACAAGAGGAGGGTCACTCCTTCCTGATTGTGCAAAATTTTATAAACGAGGCTAAAGAGACACCCAAATATTTGTTGTGATTGAGAAAGGAATGGAGACAATGCCCACTGAAGCTCCAAAAGGCTTGCAACCCTTCCTAGATGAATTCAAGGAAATCATGCCCGATGATCTTCCTGATGAACTACCCCCAATGAGAGATATTCAGCACCACATTGACCTTGTTCCTGGAGCGAGTTTACCAAATCTGCCCCACTACAGAATGAGTCCAAAAGAGTCACAAAATTTACAAGACAAGTTGAGGAGTTTGAGTGCAGAAAAGGAATGGTCAGAGTCAGCATGAGCCCCATGTCATTTTCCAGAATTATTGACACCTAAGAAAGATGGAAGTTGGCGGATGTGTGTAGATAGTCGAGCTATCAACCGAATCACGGTAAAGTATAGATTCCCAATGTCTCGCTTAGAGGACATGTTGGACATGTTGGAAGGGTCAAAGGTTTTCTCCAAGATAGATTTGAGGAGTGGATACCATCAAATCAGAATTAGACCCGGTGATGAATGGAAAACTGCTTTCAAAACAAAAGAAGGACTTTATGAGTGACTTGTTATGCCTTTTGGACTCTCAAATGCACCAAGTACCTTCATGCGATTGATGAATCAGGTACTCAAACCTTTCATTGGTCATTTTGTTGTTGTTTACTTTGATGATATCCTGGTGTACAGTCATAATGAAGAAGAACATAAAAGGCATCTAACAGAAGTACTTACCGTGCTGAAGAAAGAGAAGTTGTACATCAACTCAAAGAAATGCAATGTTATGACTGACCACGTGGGGTCTTGGGTTTCGTTGTAAGTGCTAGCGGGAGGCATTTCAGGGTGATGAAAAAAGTAAAAGCTAATTAAGGAATGGCCTTTACCCGAAGTGATCAAAGTGAGAAGCTTCCATGGTCTGGCGACATTCTATCGGAGGTTTGTCAAAAACTTTAGTTCCATTATGGCACCAATAACTGAATGTTTGAAGCAACGCAAGGTCTCCTGGACTCAAGAAGCTAATAGATGCTTCGAGTTGATTAAGGAGAAGTTATCTACTGCACCTATTTTGGCATTGCCTAGCTTTGAGAAGTTATTTGAGGTAGATTGTGATGCTTCGTACATAGGCATTGGAGCCGTTCTATCCCAAGAAGGAAGACCAGTAGCTTTCTATAGTGAAAAGTTGAGTGAAGCTTGAAAGAAGTGGTCAACATATGAGCTGGAATTTTATGCTGTTGTACAAGCAGTTCGTCATTGGAAGCACTATCTAATTCAACGAGAGTTCATTCTATATACTGACCACCAAGATTTGAAATTCATTGATAGCTAGAAGGACTTGAATCGCATGCATGGTCGATGTCGTCATTCTTACAGCAATACACCTATGTTTTGAAACACAAATCTGGACAAAAAAGAAGGTGGCGATGCTTTGAGCCGTCGGGCAGCCTTGATGGGAACTATAAAGCAACGAATTGACGTGTTTGATTTTTTGAAGAATTGTTTGCGGAGATAAATGTTAAAGAGGGTATAGAAAGTGTCAAGAGGACAAAGAAGTGATTTATATCTCCATGAAGGCTTTCTCTTTAAGGGTTCTCGTCTTTGCATTCCAAGGTGCTCCTTGAGAGAAAAGGTGGTGAAAGAGTTGCATAGCAGTGGCTTAGCAGGACATCGTGGGCGTGACAAGAGCATTGCACTAGTTGAAGAGCACTACTACTGGCCACAACTTAAAAGGGATGTTGGTCGCTTTGTACAAAGATGCTATGTATGCCAAACAGCCAAAGGAAGCTCTCAAAACACTAGCCTTTATACCCCATTGCCTGTCCCAAATGCCCCATGGGAGGATCTATCGATGGATTTTGTTTTGGGCCTCCCAGGACTCAACGAGGCTTAGATTCAGTATTTGTTGTTGTCGACAGATTGTCCAAGATGGCACACTTCATTCCATGTAAGAAAACAGCAAATGCAACAAGGGTGGCTAATCTAAATCCTTTTCAAGAGATTGTAAGGCTACATGGAGTGCCAAAGCTAGCACTTCCTACCGTGACACAGAAATTGTCTAATTCACTTTTGGAAACATTGTGGAAGCGATTGATAACGTCTCTACAATTAGTAGTGCTTATCATCCACAAACAGATGGACAAACTGAAGTGGTGAATCGAACACTTGTAAACATCATTCGGTGTCTTGCAAGAGACAAACCAAAGCAGTGGGACTATGCCCCTCGCACAAGCTGAATTTGCTTTCAATAACATGAAGAACAGGTCCACGGGAAAATCGCCATTTGAAATTGTCAATGGAAGAACACCAAAACACCCGCTGGATTTGGTGGTGTTGCCCAAATTACCAGGCACAAGCATAGCTGCAGACAATATGGCAGAGAGAATTATTGAAGTGCATACTGAGGTAAAGAAGCAATTAGAAGAATCCAATGCCAAATACAAAATTAAAGCGGACACTCATAAACGTTCAAAAGAGTTTCAAGAAGGAGATCTGGTGATGGTGCACTTGAGGAAGGAACGGTTTCCAGTTGGAACTTACAACAAACTGAAACAGAAGAAAATTGGGCCACTGAAGATACTGAGAAAGATAAACAACAATGCCTATGTCATCGACCTCCCGAAGGATTGGGGATCTCAAACACTTTTAATATTCAAGATTTGTTTGACTACTATGCACCTGAGGACTGCACATTACGACAAAGTAACTCGAGGACGAGTTCTTTACAAGAAGGGGACACTGATGTAGGACACTCAAAGGAAGTTCAAGAATAGCAAAAGAAGCTAATTCAGAAGTCAAGGGGCCATGACAAATGATTTGATTCACTCTTCTATTTAAACTTAGGATTTACCTTACTTAGTACCTTTCTATGTTTAAAATTCTCTTCATTATGATGTCTTAGGTCTTATTCGCGGATTCCACCAACCCAAGACCAATTTTGGACTGAATCCTATTCAGTTTAGGACTTGGGAAGGATGAATCTTTATTTAGGATTTTATTTTCGTAGGTTACCTTATTTAGAACTTCTACCAACCCAATTAATGGGTTTAAACTGAGTTATATTCAATTTAGGACTTGGAAAGCCAGAAACTTACTCAAATTGGATTTCTGGTATTTGTATAAATAGGCCTTTAGTCCTATGGACGGGGGACAACTTTTATTCTCAATAAAGTTCTACTTTAGTGAATTTTCTCTCTTCCTTGTGGATTCAAGGAGTTCTTAACAGAGGCAACGGTGTTTTCCTCGTCTACCACGCTTGTTGCTACGTCAGAAGGGGAAGGAGACAGGGATGGAAAAGGAGAAGCAGTAGGAGAAGGAGAAGGACAAGGAAAAGGAGAAGCAGAAGGAGAAGGAGAAGGAGATGGAGAAGGAGAAGGAGAAGAAGAAGTAAAATGAGAAGGCGAATGAGAAGGAGACGGAGAAACAGAAGGAGGCAGAGATGGAGAAGGAGATGGAGAAGCTGTGGGACAAGGAGAAGGGGAAGGAGAACAAGAAGGAGAAGGAAGAAGAACGAGAAAAAGAAGGAGAAGGAGAAGGAGAAGGAGAAAGAAAAGATGAAGCAAAAGAAGAAGTAGAAGCAAAAGCAGCAGAAGAAGAAGAAGAAGAAGAAGAAGAAGAAGAAGAAGAAGAAGAAGAAGAAGAAGAAGAAGAAGAAGAAGAAGAAGAAGAAGAAGAAGAAGAAGAAGAAGAAGAAGAAGAAGCAGAAGGAGAAGCAAATGGAGATAAGCAAGTAGGAGAAGGAAAAGGAGAAGGAGAAGGAGAAGGAGAAGGAGAAGTAGAAAGAGAAGAAGAAGTAGAAGGTGAAGGAGAAGAAGAAGGTGAAGGAGAAGAAGAAGGAGAAGGAGAAGCAAATGTAGATGAGCGAGAAGGAGAAGGAGAAGGAGAGGAAGAAGGAGAACCAGAATGGGAAGGACAAGGAGAAGGAGAAGCCAAAGGAGAAGGATAAGGAGAAGGAGAAGGAGAAGAAGAAGGAGAAGACGGAGGAGATGAAGGTGGAGAAGAAGAAGGAGAAGCATAAGGAGAAGGAGAAGGAGAAGGAGAAGGGAAAGGAGACAGGGAAGTAAAAGG